>CAKAOH010002392.1:0-69531 GCA_916701665.1 Sebastiscus tertius | reverse complement strand
TGTTTTCTGCCATTTTTTGGACTTTTTTTACCGGAAAAAAAAAAAAAAAAATCGTACATTTTTCTGACATTTTTTCATT
Organism: Sebastiscus tertius; assembly: GCA_916701665.1. Classification (NCBI taxonomy): domain Eukaryota; kingdom Metazoa; phylum Chordata; class Actinopteri; order Perciformes; family Sebastidae; genus Sebastiscus; species Sebastiscus tertius. The sequence goes on along the minus strand of CAKAOH010002392.1, from coordinate 69,452 downwards.
TTGTGTGTATACAACGGCATTTTTTCAGGAATGTCATCACAGACAGTTTCTAATACTGCAAATATATAAATATTGCAATACTTTCATCAGTGGGCCATAGGCTCAATCATCATTGTGTTACCTCATTTGGCGATGGATAATGAATTAACAGACAATTGTTTTTGCCAGCTAGCTATTTAAGATGGTGAACACCAATATAATCTTAGTTATTGATTGCAATGCAATAATTAAACTACAATAATTGACCATACTTGCTACATGCTTTTAGTTCTTAACATGTTACAAATCTTTGTTTTTGTGTTGCACATTAACAAACTCCAGCTTACTGTGTGTTTGTGTGTTGTGTGCATAACTGTCAAGTCCACCACAAGGGCTTCATCCTCTGCTTATAAAATCAGGCCTCCAGTACATCAATGCCTTAGAGAATATAACTGTAGCAGCGAATTCTTCATACAACACAAAACTCCTGGGAATTGGTATGAAATTCGTAGATACTGAGATTGGAAAAGACAAAAAAATCTATCTATTTTGATATTTATATATACAGTATAAAGAAGTAGAGCACTTTGATGTATGTACATACAAATGAAGGTGTGATATAGCAATAATGATTTGTGCCTATATACTATTTTGCCGCATTACATTACATTTATAGAAATAATGATGCAGAAAGTGACCCGAAACCGAGCGGAGTGAGCAGGAAAAAGTCAGTAGTGCATCATTATATCTCCATAAGGACACCCTGTCTGATAACTGTATGTGTTGTTGTGTGGGCATGTCACAATTCATTATCTGCGGTTAGTCACAAGGTCGTGGCATTTCTTCCACACACTGTAGACGAGATCAGATGTCAGTCTGTTTTAAAAGAAATTCTAAAGCCATGTCACAACAAGAGGTAAGGTATTGAGAAATAGACACATGATACATACAACACAAAAATACTGCTGTTCTGGATTCCTTAAACAGAAAACTACTCTTTAGATTCCCAGTCAAAGAGAATATACAATAAGAATCGATGGGAAATGCAATCTGTGGGTGTTTCTGTCTGTGCAGTAACACTATCTGTAACATTAGGGGTTGTGTTTCAAAGTAATATCACGCCTAGTCTTAAGAAGGTTAATAGCACATTAGATTGTTCTGAAAGTATAATAGAGACTTAATAATACCACAATCTCCAAATCATTTCGTAAGGACAGATTGTTTACTTTCTGTCCTTCAAGGCTGTCTGCTGAAGCTGTCTAGTTTCACAAAAAGACACCTTTGTGTGTCATCAAAAAATAAATAACAAGAGAGTCTCAACCTTTGTATTCAGTATTTATATTTGGATTATTTCTGCTACCAATGATCTTTTGAAAACAGGCAGACCTCGCCACAGGGACGGAGCTCCCTACTCTCGGTGACGTTGGCAACCCTCCTGACCAGTCTTGAAAAAACAGACGCCGTCTTGTTAACCATGCTTTGAGAGTGTGACTTTTTTTGCCGTGTCATCACCATTCATATCTACACAACCAATGTGTTTGTGTGTGTGAGAGATTAAATTGTTTACAAGAGCACAAAGTTCTCCATAGATCAATCTCTCTCTTAATTTTGCTCTCAAATTGCACCAGATTGATGCATTTAACTTTAAAATGTAGCCTAAAAAATGTTCTTTATAAATGCATGATGTTTCCAAAGTCAATGAGTAATCGTGTTAAATAATCGTGATCTCAGTATTGACCAAAAATAATCGTGTTTAGGATTTTTGCCATAATCGAGCAGCCCTAATGCTTGCAGATGTTCCCTAAATACCGTATTTTATCACCTTTATTTATTGTTTTGCCATTAAATAGTTTAATTAATGAAGGAATATGATTGAAAATGGCAACAATAAAATATAAAGTTAGGATACTTTTGGAATGTAGGATTTCAGGGCTTAAGCCCTTCATACTTTGTCCAAATAAATGAACAATAATGTTAGTCACAAACTAAATATAACCAAGATCTTGTGACTCTCATGACCCTCCACACAGAGGAGAACCCTGTAATTGATTTTAGCTGGATTTCCTGACTTAATAAGACGATGATTAACAATTTAGCCTCAACAACCATGACCATGAATGGTATCAGCTGACCTATACTGTCATATTTAATAAGAAAAAACAGTTCATTCAGCAAGCCATGCAACACAATGTATGTTAAATCCAAAGTCTGTTTAGAATAAGCTAATCAGAGCTAACAGAAAAAGTAAAAGTTGTTTTCTATAAAAAAAATTGGGCTTTGATTTTCCGTATATGGGACTGAACATGCAACACGTGCGGTGCCGTGTTACTGTTGTGACAGCGGCAACTGTGATGTTATCTCCTGGTTGACAGTTTCACTGTGTGCGTTAGAGATGTCGAGACGTCTGTTTGCAATATCATTTGATCTTTGAAGACGCTTTGTGATCACTCACAGGGGCATGCGGCGGAGGGAGATGTATCCAGAATTGGGAAGATAATTGCAGATTTTGCAAGGCGTAACGGGATAGAGCAAGATGTAATGAATCACTGCTCCTGGTAAAATTACTTTTATAATGAGTTACACACTGGTGTAGAAGAAGGAAACTGCATGGGTAGCACCTTGACGTCAGTCATTCTCTTATGCGGGGAAATATATGGAAAATAGTTTGAGAACAAATCCAGATTAGTGATTGGTTTTGAGCCTGAAACGGCCGTCTCTAATAGGCTAATCACTGCAGCTCTTGAGATTGAATTGGTGCACTATTTCTGGCCACCGATTACCCCATAACCCCCAGGAAAGAAGTGAAGGGAGGAGAGAGGTGGGGATGAAGAACAGATGAACAGAAAGGAGAACAGGAGAGACTGTTAGGACTGGACTATGGACTATTTGCTGTGGGCAGTTGTTATTATTAGGGCTGTCAAAGTTAACGCGATAATAACGTGCTACTTTTAAAGCTAGATACTGGCATCATATGAAACTAGAAAACCTGATGAATCCATCGGTACCAACCATGTCATACGAGCTTGTCATGAAAGAGGCTAAATAACGCTCCGAACTTGCGCTAAATTCTGGCGAGGAAAAACTGGCATGGCCATTTTCAAAGGGGTCCCTTGACCTCTGACCTCCAGATCAGTGAATGTAAATGTGTTCTATGGGTACCCACGAGTCTCCCCTTTACAGACATGCACACTTTATGATAATCACATGCAGTTTGGGGCAAGTCATAGTCAAGTCAGCACACTGACACACTGACAGCTGTTGTTGCCTGTTGGGCTGCAGTGTGTCATGTTATGATTTGAGTATATTGTTTTATGCTAAATGCAGTACCTGTGAGGGTTTCTGGACAATATCTGTCATTGTTTTGTGTTGTTTATGGATTTCCAATAATAAATATGCACATACATTTGCATAAAACAAGCATATTTGTCCACTCCCATGTTGATAAGAGTATTAAATACATTTTGAACAGATAAAAAAATGTGTGATAAATTAAATATTTTAATCGAATGACAGCCGTAGTTATTATTTTTGACATTGCTAATTAATTGAAAGAATAAACAAGTGAGTGTCATCTTTGGTGGTAGCCCGTTATGTGTGCGTGTGAGAGAGAAAGTGTGTCAAACAAACCAGTAGTGCCCATTAGGAGTGTGCCTCTCCCTGGAGTGCAGCAGTGGTGACAAGACCTCTTGAAAGCCAGAGACACTTGTTTGAATTGGCATGAGTGCCACACAGTAAGTTTTTAGTGACAGAAGGACAAGAAGAGACCCAAAAATCAAGAACAAAAAAGCGGAGAGGGAATGGTAGAGAGGTAGAGAAGGACAGAGGGAGAGAGGCTCTCAGTCCTCAGGGACGATGTGACCGTGGTTAACTACAAAGCTTCTCACCAAATCCCATCCCTGCCAAACACTGGAGCTGCAGCCTTGCTCCACAATGGCTCCCTGTCAGTTAGAGCAATGGGATCAAAGTGAGATCGCTCAACGGCAAATTAAGAATTGGCCTTCAGGTTTCCGAGGCTTGAATTTCAAATAAACCTTTCTGAATTCCCAGGCGAATCCAGCCCCCCTCTTCTCCATAGCCGGCACAGCCACACAAGCTGGTATTAGAGCCATACGGGCCGATAATAAATGTGCCTTGTACCAGAGCTGTAGCGCGCCGGCTGTTGGATTTATGATTGGCCTGGGGATGGGAAATGGGATCTCTGTTCTTATGGGGATTTTTTTCCTCTCGGTGTCATGACTCTTTGGAAACGTTTTGAGGCAATGAAGCTTCGTAGGAAATGCCTGCATGATGGCGGTTTACTAAAGAAGTACAGAATCAATGGGAATAATAGAGTTGAGTGCTTAATATTGTGTTCGTTATCAGTTAAGGCCTTTACACACCCGGGGCACTTTTTTTGTGCGTTTAATTTGCACGTAAATATATTTTTTTGTCATGAATACTTTCACACAGAACACAAATACTATGCGGCGAAAAATACACACTTTTTTCGGAACAAATTCGATTTTTCTGAGCATTTGCACCGCAAATAAAGGCATCAACCGGTTAACTGGAACCGGTTAAGTTGCACCTATATTTATGAAACAACAACAAGGAGGCTCCGTAGTCAGAACAGACCTCATCCACTCCTTCCGTTCTTACCTTTCACAATAAAAGCCCTAGACATATAATATTTTCAGGCGATGTTTGTCATTTTTTTTGTCATGCCCCCGGTGTGTAAAAGGTCTTAAGTCAATGGTTTTGGGACCATTTTGATCTACATCTGTTCTGAATAATATCTACTAAAATATATTTTTATGTTTTTTTAAAGTTGCCAAAGCATCTGATGATTGTTTAAAATTGCATTGTGATTATTCTCAACTGTCTGTAACAGCATATAAAGAAAAAGATCAGTTTGATGGACATTATTGTTCTTTTGCAGCAGCCAGAGGTTCCTGGATATACTCAGGAAAAATGTCTCTTATGGCTTTTATTGTAGTCCTGTCTTCTAAAAAATGACTTTCCCATACAACAAAACTACATTGTGAATTAGGCTACATTTCCTAGTGAAACATATTTTGTTGCGGATTACGTTTTGATGTATTACAAATACATTTGTAATGTATGGAAGGGGGAGGAGGTCAGGGTGGATGGGTCCAACAAACACAGGACTTTAATCCAGGAGGTCGTGGTCGTTTCCCATGTGAAACTAAAAGTCAATATTCACTTATTTTAATTTGCGTCCGTAGCTTAATAACGTAACAAAAGTAGTCATGTTAAGCCAAACCATGATGTTTTTTTTTTATTAAACCTAACCAAGAAGTTTTGTTTCCTAAACCTAACAAAGTAGGCCTAGTTTTGTTGCATTTTTTATTTAGTTTTGTTCCATTTTTGTAGTAATTTTAGGCCAAACCATGGTGTATTTTTAATGAACCTAACCAAGTAGTTTTGTACGAAGTAGGCCTAGTTTTGTTGCGTTTTTCATTTTGTTTTGTTTCCATTTACAATGGTAACTATGTGTTTGAGACTGCGACTATGATCCATGGGAAAATACGTTTCCCTCGAAACGTAATTGAGAATGCAGTTTAGTTGTATGAGAACATAATTTTGTAGGAGACAGGACTGTTTATTGTTGACAAAATTGCTTTTGTGTTTTGTTTTTGTCAGGGTAGAAATGGGAAAATGGGAGCATCTTTATGGATGTTTCTCTCTAAAGGGTTTGGTGATTGAACCTCTCAATCATCAGACTCCTTTCCACGCTTGGAAAAACCTTATCTAGCTGAGCAGCAACCAACCGGGCTTAGTGCTTATTTGTTTTATGGCCGGCCTGTGCTATATAGCTGCAGGAGATTGACTCCTGTGTTTGGCATGAAGGCATTAGTCAGCCAGCCATGATGTAGGTCACAAGGGCTGGGTCGGGAACATGGGAACAGACCGAGGGCTGTCAGGGCTCAGGTGTTTACCTGAAACATACAGCATGGAAGATACATTATGTATGGCTTTATGTCAGAGAGAGGTACACAGAATGTACTGTATGCATGTATTCATGGCAACTAATTCAGCTTGGTATAGTTTACATTATGGGGTTTGATGAGTTTATTTTTGCCTTGACAGTATCCAGATAATTCATACGCACAATGCTTGACAAGTGGGTGGAAAGAGGTTTGGACCAATAATTAGAAAAAGAGAACGGAGGGAGGGGTGCTAAGATAATGCAAAGATGGATGAGACAGCTAAGAGTAAAAAAACAGGAGACAAAGAAGTTGTGAATACACTTAAAGAGAAAGGGGGTGTGTGTGTTTGTCATCGAGAGGTTGTAGCTAGCTAGCGGGAGGAGGTTGTTAGGGCAGAGAGAGTATTGAAAGAATAAGAGAGGCAGGATGCTATTACATGTACACACCCACAGCTAAGCTTGGGAGAGCTGTTACACATACAGCAGTGCAGCTTCCATCTGAGCCAAGTGGGTCATGGGAAAAAAAAGCAGGACATGGAAGGAAGCTGTCTGATGGCTCGTGTTGAAGGGAAACCCGGGAGCTACAGCTCACAAGAAAATCCTGCCGCCTTACCAACCTCCAACACGGGCCTCTTCTCTCCACTTACGGTGTTTATGGGCTCGCAGGAGGCCAACTTGAAACTCGGAGGGAGTTTTTCCCTCATGAGAGCTCTCGGCCTTAGAGATGCTTGACCTTTATCTAAGAAGCCCACCTTCATGCACTTGTCCTGATTAGGTTGTATACAGTCAGTGGCAATGGTTCTACTACCCCACCTTCATGCATTCATCCTAGAGGTCGACCGATTCATCATCAAACATCACTGTTTTGCACAGAGGCTACATACATATACATAATGAGGCCACTTCTGTTGAGTAGCATCTGTGTGCATGTGATCATAATCTAAACAACTGTTAAAGACCCCATGAGATGTCACTCTTAATCCGAGACCGGGTTGACTGCGCTCCAGCCACAAATGCACGACAGACTCTAAATTATGTTTTAGATATTTATTTTTTAGGTAGTTTGAGATGCTGATTTTTTCAGAAAGCAATTTGTCGGCAAATGTCGGCTAAACCTTTTCGATCCCGGTAACAGCTGGTTTTGCCATCCCACTGAACAGCTGCTTTTACACCGAGCAGACAAGTCATATCATATCTGACCTATTTTCAATTTATTCCTCCCCACAAAATGTAGCTCTCGAATATATACATAACGCAGCGCTGTCAGCTCTTTGTCCACGATACAAGACAGGCAGACCGGGAGGAAGATTAACGAGAGGAAAAAATTGTTAACCTACTTAACAATTTGGTGGCACGTAACCACCCATTCATGATATGAATATAAATGAATGAATTATATTGCAAATAAATAGAACATATACCAACGATGTAATCCAAGAGTGGACCTCTAATTTATCCTGCATTAAGACTGCATACAGTGATATATAGCTTTTTGTAGTTCTCCTTTCAAGGACTATCTGTTTGCATTAGTACTGTAGACTCTTTTGTAATAAGAGAGCAATATTTGTTTCTTATTATGTTCATTTGCCCTAGATAAGTAAAGAAATATCTTAGTATGACATGTTTTTTTTTCGTCAGAGGATTGTAGAATGGTATTCAAATGTTTTTCATTTGTGTTGAATGTGGCAGTCCTAAGCAGTTTTAATCAGCTGTGTGTAGTAATGATTGATGGGTAGGCGTTTATTAAGGACAGTTACCATGGCTAATCATTTTGTATGGCTAATCATTGTTTGCAGTGCCAGTTTATTAAATGTGCACCTTGTCATATTAGTCAATCTAAGTCAGTTGCTAATCTGATTTGGCAAAGTTTGGCTGGGAATGCACCAAGGTGGCGCTGGATGTTTCAGCTGGCGTTGTCCTTCTATAGTAGAGTAATACTGCATTAAAGATTCACACCTTTTTCCCTATCTTTAATCCATAATTTAACATTACAATTAAGTCTACAAAAATATAACCTGGCTTTTGATTTAATCTTTTTTCATCTGGTAACTGGACTTTTTGTTCACTAATGTTTCTAATGTTTTTGTAGGGCTAGCACAAGAAGGGACTAATAGCAAATGATTTGTTTGTGAGTTAAATGGGGGGATATTGGAGTGGCCTTACGTTTTCAGGCAGGAACCTCAGATTTAAAACTACTAAAAAATGACAAAGAAATTAGGAATGCAAACATTGAAAACAAAAACAATAAGATTAATTGGATGTAAAAAGATATTAGCTGCTGAACTGCTGTCAAACAATTTATTTCCTTGATATGTTCTTTCATTGGAATCGTGACGTGGGAGTAGTTCAGCTAATATAAAAGGTGGGACTTTTATGTTGGCAACAGACGGGCAATTCGAGCTCAGTCAATTTGAATTAGTTACTCAGGTTCAGTATGAAAAGAGACAATTGCGTTTTTGTGTAGTCTTAAACAAATCCTCTCCAAATGGTCAAAGGCCACAGATTTATGAAACCATTCATTTTTTAACCTTCAGCGTGTGACGTCTTTGCACCATTTTGTTCCATCCTAATTTCCATCTGCAGAGAAGTGGATGCCGATTAGCCCACAGAGCACCTCTCAGCATTTTAAAAACGTCCCTCCCACCACTGGCGTTTATTCATTTATTCTCCTTTCAAGAGCAGATATGGCTGTTGATGTGTGCTGATGGCACCAAGACTACCGCTCCACCTTTTGTGCTCAAAACACACGAGACAGAAGAGCTACAGCTTTGAAGCCTCATCAGAAATCAGTTGTTGATTTAGTTTTTCGTTGGTTTGTCAAGGAGATGAAAACCTGTGTGACCGGTTGAAATGATAAATGATTCAGCAGAGGCTCGGATCCTGTACACAAGCCCTCGAGGAACATGATATTCAGTGTGATTCAATACGGCTCATGTTTTGACAGGACAATGTGGGAAAATATATGTGGTAAGGCTATTAAAGACCATTTAATAATCGCCTTTATCAGCTAATTAACTTTATACAGACTGTTATTCTATTCTTTGGACGTCTCACAATAAAACCATAATGAGTTGCCTGTGATAATGACAGTACAACCAAGTTCTGTGTGACATATTGCAATTATCTGTTCTGAATAAAGAGGAAATCATACCCTTAAATGGCTAAATAAATTGTCAGTAAGCAAAATCAATTATGTACAGCGGCCGTTGTCTCCTTAGATAAGACCTCGTCTCTCCGTCCTGTTGTGAGCCGAGTTGAAGAGGGGATCAAATATAATAATATAAAGATATAAGATGGCACTGGAGAGCGAGAATGACCTTTTGTGATAGTATTGTAATGACATAATCGGCTGTAGTTGGATATATCCAGAGGATGTGGTTGTGTGTCTTGATTATAAGGGACACAATGTTCCTCATTGCATTTCATTTTGATACAAAGGAAGATCTAAATACTGCTTTACCTAACATATTTCACATGTATTTCTTTGACGTAAAGGGTCTTCAGTTCAGTGTTATGTGATGGATTTCTGACCTTTGTGGGTGTTTTGATGTTGCCTCTGCCACCGGGTGGTGCCTATGGGTCAACTAATCAATACTTGAGTAAAATATATACTGTGCAAGACTTCCGTAGAGCAGCCCCCTAAAAGTCCCAAGTTGATTCTCGTGTTAAAAACAAACTTACAAATTGTATTTGTCACATACATTCAGGTACATGCATGAAATTTGACTTCTGCATTTAACCTTAAGCGCAGAGAGCTGCTGTAAAGCACCCAGGGAGCAACTTGGGGTTCAGTGTCTCGCTCAAGGACACCTCGGCATGCAGACAGTAGGAACCGGGGACTGAACCGCTCTACCCACTGAGCTACAGCTGCTTTGGGGTTGTTGGGTTGTTAGCTGTTGCGTCATTGTAAAACTACACAACACAGGCAGGTTTACAGAACTATGTTATCTCAGAAATACTTAGCTGTAATGGAAATAAAGAGAAGGGTGATGGAAAGCCACATTGTTTACATATGCTGTTGCTTTTTCAACTTTAATTACTTAAATGCAATCACATTTTGTAATCTGTCTGTTGCCAAGGTAGAAACTGATCTCTCTAATAGTTTATCCTCCTGCATGAGCGGTGAAGGTTAAGGTTAGGTGACGGCTAATTACCGTTAGCAGAAGGCTAAGCTATATTAGCAACGTTTTCTCTCTCCATCTCTGAAACACTTCACTGATATTGTAGCTATAGGGCATCAAATCATCAATTTGTCATCTCAAATGTATACAGTATCAATTCTAGCACCCAACAACACAGCAAGACGACATGTTTGATGTGTAACTTTAGCCCACTGCTCTGAGGTGATCCGTGTTTGCATCCAATCTTTCCTTTGTTTTGCCTCCAGCTAACGCCGTGATGTAATCATGACGTCGGATGTAAAAAAGGTTCCATAACCCAGCGGTCTTATTCCCTTGCATAAATGACTTGACTTGCTGTCTATGACCTCCTATGTCTCTGTTTGTTGCCATGGTTACGTGGCATCTCGCCTGCGCCGCTCTCCCCCGAGCCTCGTGTTTCCACGGCTTCTCTTCGATACCCCACCAGGCAGACGGACAACTGCTGCTTCTCTCCGGTTGCCATGGAAAAGGGCCGGCTTTTGTTGAGCAGCAGATTTCATGACACCACTGAAGAAGAAATTCCAGTGGCAAGGCAGGGAGGCTGACATGGCTGAAAGAACTAATTAGGGAGGTGGGGTTTTCCTTGCTTCTGTCAAATTTGGGGAGAAGATGCAAGTGAGCTGAAGGTGTGGTCACCTGGGTGCTCTATAGCGGCGGCCCACGCTCGTCTTCGTCGAGGTAATCGAGTCAGGCAGCTGTTGATTTGCTCTTAATTGCATGTTTGACATTATATGAGACTCGAAGGGGAATCCTAGCGATGCTAGAGTGAGTCTGATAATGGCTCGGAGGAAGAGAGACTCTCGAGTGACGTGAGACTAAAGGAGAAGGAGGAGGAGGAGGAGGAGGCATGCACAGGGAGAGAGGAGAGGGTGCAGAAGGCTAATGCATGTTTGTCTGGGAATACATTTTCACCAGATTTGCTGTGTACTGCGTTGAAACCTGCACATTTGCGTAATATGCATGACGGAGTTTGCGTTTCCGTGACAACGTGCTGACATACACATACATGGAGCAGAGTCAGCACCCATTAGGGATGATGGCGTCAGCTTAACCTCCTCATTTGCTTTTGTCATGCTCCCTCGCATCTCATAAACACACATATATGCAGGGACACGCATATACATCAGCACCATCTAAATATCACATTTAAATGCATGTTGCTGAGGGCACACACGTACTCACAGAGGCGCAGAGGATGGCATACAGAGGAGGCGTGACACCCCCTGGGTGTAGACGCTCACACGCATATACACAAATTGCAAGATTGCACACAGAAATCTCATCACAGACCTCTAAATAGAGGACACAGATATGCACACACATTCAACACAGAATAGAAAGATGTATTATACACACGCACTCACATTGACGCACAAGCTGCACCACAGGCTAGGACGTACACTACACACACACATGCACTACACATACAGATAAAATCCCCACAGAGTAAAATACAGCACATTTGAAACATCCATACAAATGCATGCATTCACTGGCACTACAATAATTAGCATCTTGGTGTTGCAAAATATGTTTTCTATCAATTAAAGTCAGACACGCTGAGTTGGGATATGAATATTTATGAGTGGTTTCCAGGGCGATGTTGCGTAACTCGGAAGCTGTTTATTTTGGTCTCTGTTGGCCCCACATTCAGCGTCATGATAGAATTATAAAATGGATGCACATTGTGTTGTGTGAAGGATAATTAGTATAAAACGTCTGTCTCTCTTTCCTGTTTGTTTTGCGCATTCATTTCTGCGTCTCATCGGCTTTGTGTCACAGTCTCAGTTCTTTATCTCACATTGTATTTCCTCATTATTCTACATATCTTTTACACATTTCTTTGCTGCTCACGCACTGTGACAGACAGGTGAAATGAGCTGGGCTTACTCCGTCTCTTGCTCAGTGCATGCTGGGAAAGGCTGCAGCCCCAATTGAACCTGAACAGGATAAGCAGTAATAGCAAATGGATGGTTGATGCATGCTGATCACACATCGTCTTTTCCGGCTCTCTTCCTCTGGTGGCCCGTTCTTTGTCCTACATAATCTTCTCTCCACTTCTTATACATCATTTTCTCAGTTTTTATCTCTTTACTGCTTCCTCTCTGCTCTTCTTGCTGCTTTACTTTTAGTCCTTTTACTCTATTATATTCTGCAAAATCAGACATACAGTCGCTGTTACAGCAGTGGTACACGCACTCACACACACACATACACAATCCAGCATTCACACTAGTGTTGTCACGATACTGGAATTTCTAACTTCGATATGACACCTTGAAAAATATCGATTTTTGATACCACGGGCAAAAATTGACATAACATTGAATGCATAAAATTTGTATTAAAAGACAAGTATAACAAGCTATAACATGACAATAACAACTTTTCTTTTCTTGGCTAGTAGCAGAAAAACATCAGAATGACTGTAGTAAACATCAACAATTAATAAAACGTTTTATTATTGAACATAACTCTAAAGGAATCTAGTTGTAGTCTTGTAAATAGTGACCCTGCAAGATCCGCAGTCTTTGCAAAATATCTTGGTCTGTGACTAAAATCTCTGAGACTAAAGACACATTGTCTTTAGATGTGAGAGGGTGTCAGACTTTAGTCTTTTCAAAGTCTTTTCAAAGTCTCCTAGTGTATGGTAGGGATTAGTTTCATCTCTTATCTACAACAGCTTCCGTGCATGAACACGTTTACTTTCAGTTGATAAACTCCCCGTACAGTCATCTGAAGGCGTGCGTCAGTCATGCTAAATGACATGCACCTGTTATTCAACTAAACGCTCCTTCTTTTTCATGTTTGCTCCGGTGAAGTTGGCTCAGGCTGCACCATATAGGCCAGTCTTATCATACCAGGTCTACAATAAACACATCTGCTCCAATGTAGGCTGACTCGCACCTCTCACTCTACTGCTCCCTCCCTCCTACCTTTTCTTCTGATCAGCAGTAATTTTAGACTGTGTATGGATGTACACGTGTTCATGTAAAACACGTTAGCAGAGGGCAAAATGTATAAATTCAGTACAGGAACAAAGCTTTGATGAAAACAAGAATCCACACAGGCTAAGAGCAGGGGGATACAAGTTGAGTAAATAGATAATAATAAGTATGCACATGCATAACACATTGTCATTTTGCCTGTTTTGTCAAAATTTTTACAGAAACTGAAGGTGGGATTGCACCTACAGTTTCTTTGGTCTTGCCACAACACATAGTTGAAATGTACAGGTATTTATTTCTCTGGTCTACATGCCAGCCCAGAAAACATTAACACATATTTTATAACATAAGTGCCCACAAAACCATCTGTTTTAATTCTTTTTTTAAATTGGATTATGTTTTATTCTTACACCTAACAACCTGTTCTCTTGGAAGAGGACCGAGATTCACATACATCTCAAATCCATTAATGGGTACAGCCTAAGTTAAAACATGCACACTCACATCCTCAGTATTGTTTTCTCAGAGATGTTGAGCTGTGTATCTCTGTGGAGGCTTGCAGCTTTGCAGCTGAGTCCACACGGATCACAGCAGGTCGACGGTTCCTCCCACATTTCCTGTGTTTATCACACAGAAGGTCATTAATAAACAGGCTCACGTGTTCGCACTCAGATGACACACTTGGTTAGTTTCAAGATTTCTCATGTTTCTTGTACTCTGCAACTCACATCCAACACATTTCAAGGCTTTATGTTGTACATATTGGTCCTTGATATTTCACAGTAAGGGTAATTTTGGAGCTGACAACTTCAGCAATACAACAGGGTTGATGAGAACTTTAGGGACTGACTCAAGTGTCGAGGGAAATTAATCTTCTGTTTGTGTCCCCGGTTTCTTTCTTCCCTGTTCAGTTCATATCATGTAGATGTTTGGTCATTTAGTGTGTTGCCTTTTGCAAGAGATCAAACACATGTTAACACTTGAAGGCGCAAATAAATGTCAGCTTCACTGACATCGACGAAACAAAAGCCATGTTAACATTCATGTCCTTCCACCCACGCTGCACCCGTTACCTGAATGGTATTAATACTAAAGGTATGACCTATACATGTGATGTGGTTAGTTAAAGGTGCAATATATAGTACAAAAAGATGTGTCTTCAACAGACATGGGGTGATATACCCAGCCTCCTGCCCTTCAGCAAGCTCATCAACCTGGAGCGCAGCTGACATTGGGCCTCATGCAGGAAGCCACATAAGAACAAATTTCCTCTTAGTTTTGTTCATTTCCACAATTTTTTCTTATTTTTTAGTACCCATCTCATTTCTTCTCTTAGTTAAGAGAACATTTTACTTGTGGTCGAAAGACATCTTGTTTTCACAGTCCACAAATTGTTTGTCCAATGCAATGAAACATACATTTTTCAATTTGATGAACATTAAAAAGCACATGAATATCATATGTTTACTTTGTTTAAGTTTATTTAACAGTACCTCAATTTCACTACTACTGGAGTTCTTCTTCTACTTACAGCATTTTTTCAGTGGCATCTCTCCAATTCTTGGGCATGTACACAACACCTGCCCTTGCATTGTGTTTAAAGGGCGATACCTATGCTAATATCTTTCCCTATATAGTGTTTAAGGGGCATTACCTATGCTAATACCTCCCCTTATATCGTTTTGAAAGGGTGTTACCTATGCTAATACCTGCCCTGATATCGTTTTGAAAGAGCATTACCTATGCTAATACCTTCCCTTAGTTTTTAAGGGGCATTACCTATGCTAATAACGGCCTTTAAATAGTTTTTAAGGGGCGTTACCTATCCTAATACCTGCCTTTATATCGTTTTGAAAGGGTGTTACCTTTGCTAATACCTGCCCTTAGTGTTTAAGGGGCGTTACCTACGTTAATACCTGCCCTTAGTGTTTAAGGGGCGTTACCTATGTTAATACCTGCCCTTAGTGTTTAAGGGGTGTTATCTATGCTAATACCTTTCCTTATATAGTGTTTAAGGGCGTTGCTTGCCTATTCTAATAATAAACAATCGGCCACATGCCTACAATTTATGATCAATTATGATTAATTTATGATCCAGTGGGATTCATCATTCAGCACATCTGGGTAAGAGCAGATTTGGATGGTTATGAACATTTGGTGCATCTGGAGTTGACTTCTCTTATTTTTTTTCTCTTAACAGAAAATTGAGAGAAAGTATAAGAGAAGTTTAAGAGAATGTTTGCTGCATAAGGACCGTTGTGTATTATTTGTTATACGCCCACATAACAGCCAAGCAACATTGAAAGCTGATTTTGAAACCTTTCTTCCCTCAGTAACGGCAGAAGAACAGTACAGCGTCGTCGCCCTCCTGTCACCTTTGCTTCAGCATCCCGCTGCGTTTGTTTTTCATTACTGACCCACAGCCTCATGGGGTAGAGCTGTGTCAACATCCTGGGGCTTGTTACCATCATGTGAACCCAGAGATGATGTTTCTCATTCTGGCACTTGTGGCCTTCTCATTGTGTTCCTCTACACCTGTCCTATTTCCTGGAGCAGACACAATGCAGAGTAGTGTGATGGGGGTCGGGGGAGTTGGTTTCCCATTAGAGACTGATGGTTTTATCTTCTCCATAATGATCAGAATTAGAGGTGGTTTATTGTGGAGTGACCTCCTCTACTAACATCATAATCATTTGATATTTTTTAGACCTTCAGGGTAAGAAATTGGCAGAGGTGCTATTTCATACAGCAAACACATGTAACATTTCCTTGTTTTCATCTCCAACACAGTCTATCATCTATTCCCCAGAGGTACAGTGTCTGTCTCAAAGTTCATATTTAATTAATTTAAAAAACCCCGCTGCACACCTTTCTTCCCCAAAACAGTCAGACTTGTTTAAAATAACTCTTTGATGGTTCACCCGGGGAAGACTAGCAACCGCTTTGTGGAAGCTTTGTGGGAGCTTTGTGGGGTTCTAAACAAAGAATATAATAATAACAATAATAAACTCACCTCCTGTCTTTTTACCTGCCTCCTACAGGGAGGAGGAGGAGAGCCTGCGGGACAAGATTCGGGCAGACCACGAGCGAGCACTGCAGGAGGCGAAGGAGAAGCTGAGAAAGTCCCGTGAGGAGCTGCAGGCTGAGATTCAGACGGAGAAGAACAAAGTGGTGGAGGACCTGAAAAAGAAGGATGCGGGGCCTAAACCTCTGCCACCTGTCCCCATGCCCAAAGTGGTCGGCGTCAGTGATGGTGAGCCACCAGAGCCCGATGCCAAAGAGAAACGAGACAAGATCAGAGAGGTAAGATAACCAGTTTTTTATTTACTCCTGTGGTGTCATTTTGGACCACGTACATGGTAACCAGGCATTCTTTCAAATAGGCGGCAGAGGGCGACTCCTCTGGTTGCATAAAGAAGTCTGATTGTATAGAAGTCTATGATAAAATGAGCCTACTTCTCACTTGATTTATTACCTCAGTAAACATTGTAAACATGAGTTTATGGTCTCAATCGCTAGTTTCAAGTCTTCTTCAATACAGCATGATGCTCATTTAGTAAATGATGGTCCCATTTAGAGTCAGATAGACCATAAAGCAGGGGACGCTTTAGGACGGGGCTACCTTGTGATTGACAGATCACTACCACGGCGTTGTCCGGTCTGGGAGTTGTCCGTGTTTTCGTCTTAGAACTTTAAAAATATCTTATTCAGTGTTCAGTTGTACTTAGCTCCACCCTCTCGTGTCACTTCTGGTTGCGAAAAACCAAGATGGCGACGGCCAAAATCCCAAACTTGAGGCTTCAAGACCGTAGTCCTCAAACCAATGGGTGACGTCACGGTGACTAAGTCCACTTCTTCTATACCGTCTATGATGGGAACCCATCATGGGATTGGCGCAGGTTATTTCACTGCTTCTTACTGATGGCGTCGGCTACAGACTCCAGGGACTCGTATTAGTATGAGTGCAGCAAGAGCAGTCAAACACTGTGATAAAACTGCACTTACACTAAAACTGCAAATCACAGCCGTAGCCAGCTCTTGATATAAATATATTTTATTATTGTCAGTAAATCTATCAGTATCTGCTATCTATTATCATATAATAAGGACCTCTTCTTTTGGCGTGCTACTCATCTGAACTGTAGAGCTTTTAAATCTTTAAACTCCACGTCCTTATTTACATATCTGCATGTTGAGCAAAATATCTAATGTCGGAAACTGATGAGAACTAATGGCTTTTATTAGAGAGAAAGTGCCACTAATACTTTGTGGATTTCATGAGAAAAGCAAGTGGCATTGATATTTTGTACACCTATCTCCCGATTCGATACTATCACAATACTTTGGTGCCGATTCGTATTGCATTTTATTGTGATTTTTGTTAACTTTTATAACACTAGACCATGAGAAAAAGTTGAATCATACACTTCTAGGGACTTTTACTTTGGAAAATATCTAAATTAATCCAGTAAAAATGTTTGATTTTCAGCATGTACATAGTCAGAGAACTCCTGAAGTCAAATATAACAGTAATTGTCAGCAATTATTTTTTCCAGCAACCCAAAAATCAAAGAATAAATCCATGGTCAGCTCCATCGGGGCCGTTTGAATGCAGAGAACATAAATGTCAGTATCTGGGTGCTCTACAGTCGTAGCGTCGACCTATTTGACCACGGAGATGAGAGCGACGTCCGGCTCGACCGCACGTTACTGCGATACGATAACATTTCCTGTCCGTGACAGAGTTAGCATGCAGCTGTAACCGTGATGTCTAGTTCTGCTTTTTTTTGGCAATGTGTGAAACCCAAAGTGTTTCCATCCTTTACTGGATGTGTAGTGTTTACCACTTTGGGTTTAACATGTGAGGGTGCAGGTTGTATCCACGCAGACCCTCCGACGTTTTCTACTTTCTTGTTTCGGCTCACTGTGGTTTGTTTTAGTTGACGGATACGGAACGGATATGACGTCACAAGTAATAACTTCCTTCTACGTCCGCATAGACTCAAATGAAGCAAATATATGGATTCTGGCATGAAGAAGTCTATTTCAAAATTATGATACATAGGTGAATCGATTCCCTCTCAGGATTTGGGGCATTAGTCCACTGTGATAGTTCGCCAAACATCAGTGCCATGAGCTCCCCATTCACATTTAATTTCTATGAAGACAATTTTACAGTAAAGTGGGTTGAAAACTTGTTGCCATACGAGTGGTGTGTGGTGAAATATAAATCCCAGCGTGTGTGTGTGAGCGCCTGTTTGAGCTTCACTGTACTGTACGTCTGAATTGTGCTGTCTGTCTCGGCGCCAGCTATTATTGAAGGCAACGGCGACCGTGCCTGCGCTGAATGCAGATGGTGCTATCTGGTCCCGCTCTCTATAGACGCTCGGCCAACCCCAGCCTATCGCCCTCTCGCTGCTCCTCTCCTTCCTTTCTCTCTCTCCCCCCTGCAAGTTCTCCTGCATAATTACCTCATATCGTCTCTCTTGAAACAGCACTTGGAGTCAGAACACTCGCCGCGCATGGGAGCTGGCCCATTCACTCCAAACCCGCCTTTGTCTGTAAATGCCCCTTTTGTTCCCTTCATAATTACCATTCAGAGAGAATGCCATACACTCCCAAATGAGCAAGAACGTAGCAGCTGTATGGGCTACTGCACAGTACAACACACTCCCCTTTTCCTGATTGCCTTGTGGTTCCAAGGAGAAATCATAATCGCACACTGGCACACAATTGTGACTAAAGACTGGAGCTTTCTTTCTCTTTTTTTTTAAAACGCTGGCTACAGGCAGACGTTTGGCCTGCATTTCGATGCTGTAAAGTCCAGGGAGGAGTATCAGCATCCATCTTCTTGTCATCATTTATGTTTCATGTAGACAGTAAGATGTAATTCAGACAGTATTAGTTGTTGAGCCAGTCTGTTACCACATTACTTTCCATTATACCATCTGTCTGACACTGTTTAAGGGTTATTTTGGTTCTGTTACAAATTTGGCCTCGTGCACAGCTCATCACTGTGAAGGATCAATGATTTGCTTCTAGTTATAATGATTGGAGTGGGGTTGAATGATCAATTTAGATTATTTTTTAATTTTTTCCTAGCTGTGAAGGCGGTTTTGTAGCTGTGTGGTGGCGCTGCCATTAAATAACAGCAACAAACACACTACATGTAGCAACACTGTTTAACAAAATGATGGAACAAATTGTACTTCTTTCAAAGTGCAAATTAAAAGTCAGCCAACTCAAAATAAACCTTTCACACAGGCTATCAACTCTTCTTCTCTTTAAATATATGTAGTGATTTCAGTTATTGATTTGACTGTGCAGAGCTGTTGCCACATTTTTGACAAGTTCTTCATATTTTAATTAGAAAATCCATATTGAGTCATATACAGTTATTATTTGTAAACAGTGTTGCATTGTGTTGGTTTAGTTTTTCTGCCATGTCTATTCATTGTTTAAAGATAGTATTTCTGCACAGTAGCAGATAAAGATCAGGCTACACTAATATTATCAGTATTATACTGTTTGTAGAATTATATTTCAGTGGTGGCTGCCTAGGATGTTTTTCCGACTCGTGTGATCCAAACATTTCCAATAACTCCAGATTGTTGTTAAGTCCAGAAGTCAAAATTTATAGAAGAAAATTCCAAAATAGTCCCAAAATTAATCCAAAATTCACAACATGTTTTTATCTAACAAAATATTCAGTTTCAAACTATATTTGTTGGCGTTTAGCCTTTCAAAAACTAAACTTTTCCTGTGGTCAAAAAACTGTTTGCATGCACCTGTATTAACGCCGCGGTCTTGAAGCAATCTAACAGTACTATAAGTTACATTTACATAACAACAAATCTATTTTCTTCCATCTTTTAGGGTGAGGACGTCATAAAATATGACGACAGACAGTCGAATCATCATTCGAAAACCCCAAAAAATGACATTTGGTAGAGCTCTACTGTTGGTTGAGTTTTGCCAAAACATTTTGAAGTTGAAGGAAGATTTTTTTTTTTCAAATTGAGGTGTGATCCAAAATATTTTAACCTTGATTAGATACATATATATATACTTGCACGAAGTGAAGACTACAGGTATTTTTCTTATTTCCCAATATGTGATTCTTGGAAACTGAATGAAATGAATCTTGATCTTGTGATCAGTAGTTATGAGTCTTAATAACATTATTTCATGACACCTTTGCGTCTCTATATCAGTATCTTTTTAGTCTTTATCTGCACTGAGATTTGTAAATGAAATAACTGCTGGTTGCTGGTTAACCGTGGAGAGAAATCAGAGAAATCAGCAGGATACATTTGCTGCTCTGTGGACCAGTCATGCCACTCCGGCCCTTTGTTCCTCCAGAAATAGAAATGACCGTTTTTATGCCTTCCGAA
Source organism: Sebastiscus tertius (assembly GCA_916701665.1). NCBI lineage: Eukaryota > Metazoa > Chordata > Actinopteri > Perciformes > Sebastidae > Sebastiscus > Sebastiscus tertius. The sequence continues at coordinate 49,042 of CAKAOH010002392.1, read as the reverse complement.
TACATATTTCATAGACTGTACTGCACACAAAAAAACCTTCCTTTTTTTCCACCACTTCCAGCTCTGTGCTCTTTTGCTATTCTGCTAATTACGCGACCCGACCATTAGTGCCCATTAAACCTTCGTCTGGAGATGGAGAGAGCTTTAGGGCAATAAAAGAAAAGGAATGGAATTAATTTGACTATTAACCGTTCCAATACTATTCACCTGTCACATCATGAAGCATGGCTGGCCCAGAGCTGTTGAAACAAGCTGGCTGTTGCAGTTAATGGGCCGTGGTACAAAGGCAGAGTTCACTTTCAATAAGGTTTGTTCATCAATAACGTTGGAAAAACACTAGTTAGTCTAGACCATTTGTAGAGTCGGTAATGCAGGAATCAAAGGAGTGTTTAATCTAATGAGAGAAGGTAATGCTTTCCTCAGGTTTTCATTACTTTTCAGTGGAGAATTCTTAATATAACGTCATTGTTTATACTCTATCCTCTCTTGTGTATTTGAGTCCAGCATGCTTTGTTCCTGCTTCAGGATAAATGCATAACCTCTTGAAGTTAGAAGCTAGATTGCTTATTGAAAAACACTCAACTGATGCGTCAGTGTCTTTTTGTATTTTGTCAAAACTGTTTTGAAATGTTTGTAGTATATAAGTGATTGGTTGATCATCTTTAAAAGAAAGTACCGACATTATAGGTCAAGAGAATCCACACAGAAGAGTAGAGAAGTAGGTTTCACAAACGGATCCAGATAAAATATGAATATAATGTAAATTCAAAAAGATGGACCTTCAGTAATGTGATTCCAGTGATCAAACTTACTTACTCTGCATCTTATATGAACTTCCATGCACTGTTGCACACAACAGGCATGTTGATACATCTAAAGATACAGTTTAAGAGTAAGCTCTTCTCTAAATACGCTTGCTTAATGTGCAGTCGTTTTCTTATTTAAAGGCAGGGTTGACGATGTTCTCCAGTAGACACTATTTGTTATATTGGTTGAAACGGTCTTTACACCTTGACAGCGATCCATTACTGATGAGCTCTGAAAAAGGACCGGAAAAGAGGCGTCATCTGTAGCTGCTGTAATCCTGTAAAACATCTACCAATCACTGCCTCGAGGTCCGCCTGGAAAGAACCAATCAGATGCCTCCCTGCCTCCCTTCCATGTTAAAAAAAGATGTCAAAAATGTATTATGCAAACTCTCTCCGACGTTGGCTGGTCAGGTATATTTCCTCCAGCTCTAGGTGACCAGCTGACCAGCTCTAGGTCAGCTTGGAAACCCCGGGGTAAAGTTGGCACGTTGCAGCCCTCCTGGCCTGGATCTCGTTGCTTAGTGCTCGCTGTGCAACCGTCAATCAGGGCGAGCTGTCCTCAGTGTCTGCAGTGAGGTCGGCAAACCGCTCGACCCATCTTACGCTTTGTGGGTGTGACTTTTTTGCCATGTCATCACCATTCAACCAATGTGTTTATGATTAAATTGTTTACCAGAGCACAAAATGATTATGATTGTTGCCATAATTCAGCAGCCGTATGCCCAGGCAACACAGACAGCTACAGCTTGATGAGAGGCCAGAGACTGCCTGCTATTTTCTATCTGTATGTGTGAGTGCAGCGTAAGAAAGGAGGACCCCCCCTCTTCAGAAACTCAAACATCCTTAATGATGTATTGCAGGGAGATGACGCAGACTGCCTTCGACTGACAGCTGATCGGTAATTGCAGTGCAGAATCACCACAGGCTTGAAAAGCAAGGAGGAGACTCTCAGATCTCAGTCTCGTGGCCTACTTTGGCTCGTCGGGAATCGGTACAATGTTCAAAGGGCCGTAAAACTGTCTGCCGACTTGGCTCGCCAATCACTCAGCTGTGACTGTTGAGTGATAAGCAAAAGATTACTGATTTGTAGCTGGCGTTGGAGAGAGAGAGAGCGCGGGTGTCTCCCTACAGAGAGCTATGGACTGTGGCTGTAAAGCTCAGATAAATCGATGGCCAAAGCAGTCCTCTTTAAGTGCGATCTAAATGGTGCTGCTATCCAGATGTATTGGTCCATAAAGACACAGCGAAGGTTTCCAATGGATACGTGGAATATCTGCAGAGATGGGCAGTGCCTATCCCCTCCTACATCTACTTAACTCTCTCTTTTTCTCTCGAGCATCCTCTCTCTCTCTCCCTACCTCACTCCCTATCTCCGATGCCTTGACAGTGCTTGGCAGATGGCCTTGTGTGTTGATTGCACACCAGGCTCATACAGTATGAGTGTGAGCGTTTGTAGCACAATCGCCTCCGGGGTAGGGCACAGCTCAGCTTTCATCATTCCCCTGCACTCTGTCTCTTTTTAATTCTCCCCCCTCTCTTGCCTTTTCTCCTATCTTTGTATTTAACCCTTTCTCTCCCTCTCGCTTGCTCTTCGTCGTGTCACTCTTTTCAATTTTCTTTCATGTTTTATTCCTAAGTATCTCTTTCTCACCATCCCCTCCTTCTCTTGCTCTCTGCAGCAGTCTCCTCCCTCATGTCTCTCTTAGGGTTGTCAAAATATTTCGAAAAAATAGTGTTTGAATATTTGTTCTAAAGAAGCACATAAGTTTGAACTATCAATTAAAATATTTAATAGCGATTAATCACATGATTGTCCATAGTTAATCCTGATTAATCGCAAATGAATTGCACATTTTTATCTGTTCAAAATGTACCTTAAAGGGAGATTTATCAAGTATTTAATACTCTTATCAACATGGGAGTGGACAAATATGCTTTCTTTATGCAAATGTATGTATATATTTATTATTAAACAATGATAGATATTAATCCAGAAACCCTCACAGGTACTGCATTTAGCATAAAACAATATGCTCCAATCATAACATGGCAAACTGCAGCCCAACGGGCAACAACAGCTGTCAGTGTGTCAGTGTGCTGACTTGACTATGACTTGCCCCAAACTGCATGTGATTATCATAAAGTGGGCATGTCTGTAAAGGGGAGACTCGTGGGTACCCAGAGAACCCATTTTCATTCACATATTTTGAAGTCAGAGGTCAAGGGACTCCTTTGAAAATGGTCATGACAGTTTTTCCTCGCCAAAATTTAGTGTCATTTTGGAGCGTTATTTAACCTCCTTCACAACAAGCCAGTATGACATGGCTGGTATCAATAGATTCATTAGGTTTTCTAGTTTCATATGATGCCAGCATCTTTACTCTTAAAACTGAGCCCGCTACAACCTAAAAACCAAGTTGTAATAATGCCTTAAAGAAATGAGTGGCGTTAAAACAAATTTGCATTAAGGCGTTATTATCACGTTAGCGTTGACGGCCGCAGTGAGACATTTTGAGCTGAACTTTTGTCGGATGCCCTGTTTCTATTTATTCCTGTCGCTTGCTTTGAAATCGCCGCAATGGCCGATGTGTGGCTGATTCGTGAAGTTGAAATGAGGGAGTCATCTGATACGATACCTCCTGCCGTCACGGTTGTTATTCCTCTTTCAGCTTTACGTTTTATTTCTTTTTCAGTTAATGAAAGTGACGTTGTGTGACTCCCGTCATGCGATGAATTCAGTGCGTATGAGGCAGACAGCTGCGGTAGTGCTGCTTTTGGTTTTTCTTTCACAATTGAATATTAATTTTCATATTCAAATATCTGTAGCTGTTTTTTTAGCTATTTGAATATATACAAATTTAGAATATTCGTTGCCAGCATCAGTAAGCTCAGTGTCATTTGGCAGACTTCCTCATCCAGCCACAGTTACAAGTCTCATAAGATCATCTGTTTTCAGAAGGATTGCTGTATTGATTTGTGCCGAACAATAAGCACTTCTGCAGACAACACAGAATGGAGCAGTAAAAGAATATAAAAAAAGAAGTTATTTGGAGGATGTAAAAGGTTGGAAATGTTACCTCCATTCCCCGGCTTTGTGTTGTTATTGTTGTTTATATGTTTTACGTCCATTTGAACATGGATTGTGGCCTCGGCTACAAATGATTTTTTTTTGTGAGGCAATCATGTTTGGTCGTGTCGGGCTTGATGGCCTCTTGTAAGCCAGCCTTTCATACCATGTGGTACAGAGGTGACATTTGACAACCAATCCCATCTGCAGAAGCCATTATATAGTTCTATACATTATGTATGATGCTATATGTCAACTGGGCTCCCAGCGGCTAAATGTATTCCTGAATACAGGTATTAACCTTTTAAGAAAGTGGACTTGTATAATGTGATCTATCCGGCGGGTTTGCATTTTTCACATCGTAGGTAAGATTACAGTAATGTCATATTGTCATCATGTCATATTGTTCATCATCATGTCATCATGTCATATTGTTCAGGCTGTAATTAAGAGCAACTCAGAGGGAAAAAATGTCAGATATCAGAGCTGCGACGATTAATCGATTAATCGCCAACTATATTGATAATCAAATAATCGGTTTGAGTAATTTTTTAAGAAAAAAAAGTTGAAATTTTCTGATTCCAGCTTCTTAAATGTGAATATTTTCTGGTTTCTTTTCTCCTCTGTGACGGTAAACTGAATATCTTTGAGTTGTGGACAAAACAAGATGTTTGAGGACGTCATCTTGGGCTTTGGGAAACACGGATTGACATTTTTCACCATTTTCTGACATTTTATAGACCAAACAACTGATCCATTAATCAAGAAAACAATCAACAAAGGCGCCAGGGGTCTGCGGCGATGTCGGCAACCCACCCGTCCCATTTTGAAACACGGACCAAGGAGTCTAACGCACGCACGAGTCAGAGGGTGCAAGCAAAACCCTGTGGCGCAATGAAAGTGAGGGCCGGTGCGCGCCGGTTGAGGTGGGATCTTGGCCAAGCGGGGTCTGGCGCACCACCGTAAAGTGGTATTGGTGGCGTTGTATCGGAGCCGTTTTGCGAGTACAAGTATGAATACATGAGCACAGTATCGGTATTGGTATCGGTGAATCCCCAGTTAGTTGCAGCCCTAAACTACAGCAAAACTACAACAAAGCCACCATCACTGGCATTTACATCTAAATAACACACAATATTAACACTAAAACAATAAATTCAGATCATTTAAATGTTTGTTTGTATTTGGTTTCACTCGTTAACAAACCGCCATAAATAGGTAACACAACAAAAGTAGCTAATTGGCGATTTAAGTGGCGTAACTACAAGGTTAACAGTGGAGGTAAACATCTTGGAATAATGCATGAACAGCTGGAGGAACTGTCTGCAGGTGTCCTCTTTCTTCCCCAGTCTGCACCTGCTGCCTGAATGCAACATTAGGGCATTGTTAGTGAGTGTTACTCATATAAACCATATCGCAAATAATCAAAAGAATTATTGATAAGGTTCAGAGCCATAATTAGAGACAACTTTAAGCAGAGCTTTTGTGAGATCATCCAGAGACAGACGTGCCGTACGCCGGAGAGAAATTGAACAAAAGTTCAGAAAGAATAAGGAAACACAAGGAGCTGAAAAGTGGAGCACATAGATCTCTCAAACGCAAACACTTTTTTTTGAAGGCTATTGTCCTGAACTTTTCAAGCTTGTTGTGAAACTGATTCAAAAGACTGAGCACGTCTTGTGCAGTCTTATCAAGTTACAATCTGTGTGTTTGAAGCACCTGTCCTATTAATCACACTTATCTTATTTGATGGATAAAATTAAAGTATAGAAAACTTGAAAGGCAGTTACACTTTTAACGTCACATTCTTCACAAAGTCTTGACCACTTATGTTCATAAATGGTTTTCCTTTTTGCTCCATTATGTGACTTTTCTCTTCTCAACATTAAAGTAAACCTCAGCTGCCTTACTGTATTAAATCATCTCTCTCTGCTGTATCTTTATCCAGCCTTCTTCCTTTCCCAGCTCTTTTCATAGTATTTCCATCCCTAGTCTTTCTCAATTACATGGCCATTCCAGGGTGACGGGATATTATTTACAGCTGGTGTCAAGTATCCTGTCACTCAGACTTTTGATACACCTGCCAATATAATGCAATCCAATGCAACTACACCACAAACTACTGCATAAAAGATGACCATAAACGTGTCACCAGAGGCCCCACGATACGATATCATCACGATTTTAGACATTTTGCGATATGCTGAGTATTGTGATAAGATATATTGTGATTTATTACCTTTTTTTCAACTGCAAATTCTGCAGTTTGTCTACATCTGTTTTATCCAATAAGATCTGTATCATATCTTGAGGTCAGAGGTCAAGGGACCCCTTAGGTTGTCAGTTTTCCTTCGTCAAAGTTTAGCGTAACTTTGGAGCGTTATTTAACGTCCTTCATGATGAGCTAACATGACATGGTTGGTCCCAATGGATTCCTTAGGTTTTCATCAGGTTTCATGGAACCAGTATCTTCACTCTAGCTTTAACACCGAGCCCGTTACAACCTCTGAAAGACAGAAGAGCGGTCGGGTCCGCCGGCGGGCTTTTGCATTGTTGAAGAGGTTTATAGTTCATATAATGAAAGATCGATACTTGGCGTCCGTGATACAGTATTGCCGCACATAATATTGTGTTACTAAGCTTTATCAATTTTTTCCCCCACCCCTAATAAATAATACTGGAGCCCCCATTAACGTCATGGATTACCCTTGTTAAGTAAAATGACTTGTCTTCCTCAGCTGACTTGCATCTTTCCTCCATTACAAGGAGGAAAGCTTCTTTCTGGCATGAGGGAGACTAGGAGACTTTGCTGTGGATGCACCTCAGTGCACGCTAACAGTGATGCTGCTTCTGGGCTGATGCCAGATCAGTCTTATGACTGTAAATGTGTATGTGCACAGTCATTTATTGAGCTCAAGCTTTCTTTATTTTCTACAATTTCTCAACCAGGCATTGAGACTGTAGCCGTCAGACGGCAGCAGTTCTCTGTAAGCACAAACTGCAGCAGCATTCACCAACAGTTAATCACTAACAAACTAAATAAAGTGCTATGATTATTCTCATATTCCAGAGGAAGACGCAATCTAAATAATTAGTTAATAACGCGTTAACACATTTGTTTTTACGCCACTCATTTCTTTAACGCAATTATGCAACTTGCTATTTTTAGGTTGTAGTTTGGTTTTAAAGCTGGAGTAAAGATACTGGTATCATATGAAACTAGAAAACCTAATGAATCCATTGGTACCAACCATGTCATACTGGCATGGCCATTTTCAAAGGGGTCCCTTGACCTCTGACCTCCAGATCAGTGAATGTAAATGGGTTCTATGGGTACCCACGAGTCTCCCCTTTACAGACATGCCCACTTTATGATAATCACATGCAGTTTGGGGCAAGTCATAGTCAAGTCAGCACACTGACACACTGACAGCTGTTGTTGCCTGTTGGGCTGCAGTTTGCCATGTTATGATTTGAGCATATTGTTTTATGCTAAATTCAGTACCTGTGAGGGTTTCTGGACAATATCTGTCATTGTTTAATAATAAATATATACATATATTTGCATAAAGCAGCAAATTTGTCCACTCTCATGTTGATAAGAGTATTAAATACTTGACAAATCTCCCTTTAAGGTCCATTTTGAACAGATAAAAAAATATTAAAATTAACTTTATACATAGACTTTTGAACATCCACCCCAATACAATTCTTTAACCCCTTATGAATGATTTCTTATTTGTTTGTTTATACCTTTTGAGATATCTGATAGTAGGACAGATCTATCAGCTAAATCTAAAAGATTCAGTGTTTGACTGGAGAACTAGTGGTAGATTCCTTTACTTGGTGCAAGGCAGAGAGCCTCTCAGTGGTTTTAAGTACAGGAGAGGCGTAATGAGCCTCAACAATTAGAGTTCAGGTGATGGAGAGAGAGAGACAGAGGACAGGATCACCTTACAATGTCTCTCTGTCCCTCTGGGCTGCCGTCGCACAAGAACAGCTCTATCTCCAGCTTTGTTTCTTTTTCAACCACTCGTACAACAGATTAAATTAAACCAGGGCCGTCCTTTCATCCGCCTGGATCAATGAGCGAGATCACAGAACTGACAGCGAGATGTCTTATCTTCCCTGTTTGCAAAATGTCTACCTGTGTCTGCATGTGTGCACCTGAGTGTGAGCATGTGTGTCTGTATATCAGGAATTAATGGGATGTTCTGCCTGACAGCTTTTGTCATGTTAACTGTGCAGCACTGCAAGAGATATAGAAAAAGCAACCCACATGCAAGGGCATCATAGATCAAGCTATATATTTTCTCTCTCTCTCTCTCTCTCTCTCTCTCTCTCTCTTTCTCTCAATAGGCAGGGCAGAAAACATTTTTATGCCTTCAATAATTCTGACGTTACAGAATTGGCTGTCAGAGAGCCAGGTGGAGGAGCTGCTATGTGGGAATGAGTTTCTGCAGCTCCTCAGGGATCCAACAGAAATGTTGCATATGTGTTTTAATATTTGATGTGCAATGGACGTACAGTATGTGAGGGAGTGAAATCAAATGAAGCCAAAACTATGTTAAAAGCAAAACGTTTTATTTCAATACTTTTTTAACTTTAGTGCAACATGAATTCAGATGTTTATTCAGGAGTTCACTTTGCGTGCGCTGCATTTAAATGTGAACAGGTTGATGACTCAACGATTGCCTTGCCATGTGCTTTCTTGCTCTAAAAAGAACCCCATTTTTTTTTTCCTTTGAATAAGCAGAACAAAACTGACTTTGAATGAATCCCAGCCTCCAACCCTTTTTTGTTCATTTTCATCTGTGCAAGGACCCATGTTGCAGAAAATGTTGCTCTCAAGCAAAAAAAAAGCAACTGACAACTAAAGTTATTGAAATGCTTTGAATCGTGAAATAGTATTTCTTCAGTTCACGAGATGCTCCTGGTCAGTCTCTGCTCCAGCTTTTTTACACTCTCAATAACAATGCTCTCTAAAAATGCTGTTTTTATGCAGTTGTGTGCTGATTGCAGACTTGTTGCCTTTGACAATGATTGTGTGTGATTGGCGCTATCTTTCCATGCAAAAAGTACGTTGTTTGCATGGCATTTGCTATTTGCATATACTCAGTAAGAGAGGGGAGACAACATCAGGAAAAACCCTTAAATCAACAGTGTGGGAGTATTTGGGATAATGCACATGTTCAATTTGCAAAACATGTTAAGCACATTCAAACTGCCACAGCATCCTCAAGTTCACCATCCATTCTTGCTCAAGTTGAAGTGGCAATCTAAGTCAAGGGGAAAATATATTTTTTCCACCATTTGTAAATATACTTTCAATGCAGGGTCCTTATTTTTTGTGGAACAAAAGAAATGAGAAAAGACACATTAAAACTTAAAATGATTAAATAATTGTTTCTTAGTTTGAGAAAGTGAATAGAGAGAATAGCGAGTGTACAAAAAAATTTTTTTTCCACCTCAAGGCAATGTAAGATCAAATAATTTGATCTTTATTAGTCCCACAGCGGGGACACTTGCAGTGTGAAGGCATTTCTACACCAAGGCCGTATTTTTTTTGTCCGAAATTGTCAGATGTTTAAAAGTAAATCCATCCTCATTTCGTGTCAACCACATTTACGCACCAACTCCGAAACTTTCGTCCGTCATTAAAGTTTTAAAAACCGGTTTGGTTTTCTGCATTTTTTTTTTTGCATCTGTGAAAAAGGCAAAAGAGGGTTGTTTGACCACTCAGAGCCACCGTCCGTGCAAACGTCATAATCCAAAATGGCATCTGATAAACATTCACTCCGTCTCCCAGCACAAAGCACTTTACCATAAAGAAATAAAAGTATACAGAGATGCTGAATTTAAAGGTCGATCGTGGCAGGTGGTTGCAGAACAGCTTGGAATCGGGGATGGTTGCACAACAAAGGATAGCCTCTTGCTAATGTCATTCATTCGTTAGCCCCGTTCTATCCATTGCACCCACGTAATTAATCCAGTTTTGTCTCGTATTGCTAATTTTTGCAAGGAGTAAGATGATAAAACGCGGATTCAATGCAAGGTTTCTGTGCGTAACGTTTTCTATCTGAAACGCATACGAAAAAAACAGACTTTGTGTTCAAAACAGATATAAAAGTAAAGATATCATATGAATAAGTAAGTACACAGTATTTAAGTAAACAGTAAAATTAGTAAGTAATTACGTAAACAGTATTGGTCGAGATCTTAAAAACATTTATAATAATACTGTAGGTAAAACCACTCAAAGCAACAGGATGCACTCAATGATACCGGTGATGTACATGAACCCAGAACTCACTTTATATGTATGATGACTCATCCTCTACCTTTCAAATTGGCTCACTGGGAAAACATCTTATTTTAGGTTGCAAAGTAATTGTGTGATCTCATCTTACACAGAGATGGATTGGATGAGTCATGTCTTACCATGTTCAGCTGAGATAAACAGGATGGAGGGATGTGGTTTGAAACCCTTAAATATGACGTAGAGTCTTTGATGACCAGAGAACATCGATACGCTGCGTTACCGACAATATACATTCTTCGGCATAATGCTCGGAGACATCTGCCACAAAATACCGCTGTTTAGGGGGAAAGGGCCCACAAACTTAAAACTTAAACTTAATAAAAAAAAAACTTAAACTTAAATGTGACTTTGAGGTACGTCGACACTCACACACCCCGGCCGAAGCTTCAAATACTCGCAATTGACTGCTACTGAATCTCCGGAGCCCAAAATATGGTCTTCAGGACAGCCCTAAAATCCCATATCATTAACCCCTGATGATCTGCCTCAAAAACACAATTTGAATCCACTATAACCACAACGTGGTCCTGCTCACCGATATGATTTTATCCACTATAGCAGGGATACTCTATAAAAAGATAGATACCGATTAAATTGTGCCTCCTGCAAAACACAGCTAAAGATATTCATTTGATCCAGAAACTGATAGAAGTGACATCATGATGGGAGTAGTGATAGATTTGTTTGTAGGTTTCATATCTTCCACCGCTGTGTGTCATTATCTGTTTGAACTCCTGGCTGTGGAGCTGAGCAGAAACAGCCTATCTAGACTCTTTTACTGTCTCCATTTCACGGGGAATTTATTGCCACCCTCTTGCCTAAGTGCCATGAATGTATTTACTGCAAGAAGAAATTCAGATGTCACACTCTCGCCACCCTCGTGCATCTTCTGAGAGGCCTTTCCGTTAAGCCAGATAGGAAGCCTCCATGGGGTGAGTTGGAAGGAGATGAGAGAGACGAGGGCGAGCGGACGGGCGCTTTAAATCAGTCAAACTGACTCTGGAGGTCACTCGGAGCGGCAAATAACTCCAGCTCAGCTCTCCAGCTCCCCAAAACCTCCAAAAGCTTCTCACTGTGTGCCTCTTCTGTGGGAGCTAAGCTGATTTTTTAATTTTTTTTTTTTTTTTTTTTTTCAAACAATGGCGAAAGTAATGGCCTTGCTCTCTCAGCCGCTGGCTCAAAGGGGATTTATGAATATTTCACTGCCCTGCGGATGTGTGTGTCCGTACATTGTAATTTTCTGTGTGTGTATGAGGCACATCAGGGATAAGGGTGCATGAATCACGGCTGTTGGTCCTTTGGGGAAAGAGATGGCTGGGAGCAGATTGTGCTTCTTCTTCAGAACAGGCAGCAAGCAGACAATTGGTTGCCATTGTGAAGGTCACGGCTCCTAATAGACTGTGCAATCTTGTTGGACATCAAGAGGGAGGGCAACCTGTCTGGAAAAAGTGAGCTGGTTTTATTTTAGAGTTATATTAAAGATCTGAGTGCTATGCATAAAATATATGCAAGAAAGCACTATTTAAATTTGCATTAATGCACAATTTTCAGCCTGTTCTCAGTCAACGCACCGGGCTTTCCATTTACTAAAATGTAAACCCATCCACGACAACAGTAAACGCTCAAGGATACTGCTGTGGTGATGTAGTTTAAAGAGTCCAACTAACACAAGGCTTTCATCCAGGAGACCTCTGTTTGTGTCCTGTGCGTTCAGTGACACTTTGACGTTATCATCAGCTTTTCTTTTGTGTCACATGCATCACAATGTCAAGTCATATTTTTGTTGTTGTTTTCCTAAATCTAAGCAAGTGTTTTTGTTTAATTTACAAAGTTAAACACATGTGTACTGCGACCAAAAAAATTATGCAGAGGGGTCTGACAAAGCGTCAGCATGTGACGAATCAAAGACCCGGCCGATGTTGATCCTAGTGTTAACTTTTCCTGCTTCAGCCTCCAGACACTGGTCAGAAGGCAAAGGAGACACCGTAGTTTTGGTCTCCTGGACCGGAGTCGATAATGTTACTCGGTCCAGAGTTAACCCCCATTACTTCAACACTAGTTTTCGCCCGACATCGGTCACATTCCTGTTTTGCAAGACAGGCTTCACTCGATATAACTTTGTTGTTTTTGTGCTTCCATAGAGTTTGTGTTGGAGTCTGAGTGATGGTGGGGGCTCGTCGTTTGTTGGCGTAGTGCGCATGACTTCACATCTGTTAGAAAATGGGCCCGGGTTCTTCACATCAAAAGCAGTCTAGAGGCTGATAGAAGAAACCCAGAAAGTCACGAAAGGTCTTATTTTTAGGTTAGGTTACAACCTGTTCACACATTGGCAATAAAAAACTACTTATACATGTAGAAAGTTACATAAAGTTCCTTGAATGAAGCATGTGTTGAGTATTTACCACAGGTTGGCATTAAACAGAAAGAGATTTCTGCAAAGCATCAGTAAATATACGACCTATCTCACGCTGGCACATTATTGCACCATTCTGGCAGACTTTTAAATCAGACTGCACTTTTGGACTGCATTTGGACATTTTTGGAACCAATGAAATGGAAATAAAAACAAATGTTTTCGGTGGGCCGGCCAAAGAAATTCATCAAATGAGAAACGCTGTTGCCTTTCTCATAAAAACCCAGCACCATATTTGAGGCTTCACTTTTCGTTCTCAAAGCTCGTCAGTCGATGGGGAGAGGGAGGCGAAGAGTGGTTTTTCATCTCCCTCAGACTCTGACCTTAATAACACAGGGCCACTTCTGGGCTGCCAGTTCGTTCCAAAGCGAGCTCGAGCGTATAATGTGGCATGATTAATACATTTACGGTGGCAATATAAAGACTGGGCCACATGGAAATAAGCAGATTGCCATAGAAGGAGATAATGTACTTTTATAGCGACAGCCTTCCCAGTCCTTTCGGGCACGGAATAAGAAACAATACATGATTTATTAAGTCCTTAGATACAGATACCACATGTGACTGTGAGTTTATGTGAGTTTATGTGTTTTAACTGCGACAGGTGCGATTGAGAAAAGGGTACTGATTGATGATGATACAATGGATAACTCTGGGATCACCCCCAGATGTCAAAGATAGACTTCTCTTACACGGTGTCCTACCTGGATGTGAGCGTCCGACTGTCACGCCACATCGTGTGGCATCGGACGCTCTCTGAAGACATTAAATATGCTCTTCTGTTACGTCATGTAAACAAATCATGTAAATATCAGCTGTGTGCTCCATATCAGACTGGAGATGTAACCGGATGTAACGACTTAAAAGATGGGTGAGTAGTACTTGCTACGTTTGTACTTTTTAAACAGGAAACACACGTTTTGTATTGTGATAATTACTGGAAATAACGTACAATACAGCCCGCCGTGCATCTTGCTCGTGCCCTGGATGCGACAACACCGCAGGCAGTGACACAGACAGGTGGCGAGATACGGTACGGTCGTGCCTGCTCAGCCTGCTGTATAGCGTAACATTAGTCCATCGTGTTTTCCCCAATACTGAAGAAGTAAGAGGAGCACAGGATGCTTTCCTTACTCTCTTGGTCCCTGCGTTTGAATGCACCCGTAGGCCTACTTTCTCTCAATTTTCTTTCTATTGAGCTAGATTAAAAAACATGCAAACAGGAGCGGATCAATACGAGACGTACTGAAATACTGTAGTGACGGTCCACATTTCCCACAGTTGTAACTTTTGTGCTTGTGTTTGTGTTTTGTTTAACCATTAGTGAGATGGCTGTTACCTCTCTAGACACCAGGTAGAAAAAGTTTTTTTTTACTGTACTGCCTAATTAATATAAAGGAATTAAAAGGATGTGAGTAGTACATCAATGTATTTCCAAAAGTATGTATTATAAAGTAGCCCGTATATTTGTGGAGAGGATTACAGTGACTCCCAGACTCACCGAGCAGCTGCCACAGAAAAGATGATGAATCATGCAGAGGAACAGACTGTGTTTGTCTGTCTGTGTTACTTTGGAGAGTTGTCAGGGTCGAACAGGCTCTCTTCATCCTACACCACAAGCTGCTGGTTGTCGTCATGCTCCACAGTCCCAGATGTAGTAATTCACAGTGGGTCCTAACTGACAGGAGGACTAACCACCACCACCAGGACTCACTGGGAGTAACAGCGGAGTGTGACGGAGAAGGCAGCGGAGCACAAAGTGAGAACGTAAAGGGATGCACGACCTTTGACACGATGTGGGTGGAACATGGTTTATTAACTGTAAATACCCTTCCTGCACTGGTTTTGATAGGGGCAAGGATTTGTATTCGGTTTAGTTTAAAGAGATAGCTGGAGATATTTTTCTTGTATAAAACTGGAGACGATGGTTGCACAGTATCAGGGGAGTTGCTATATCTTCCTCAGCAGGTTGGAAACTGTTCAAAGGGAGTCATTTTCCACAGAATACAGGATATTGAGAGACTATCTGTTGTGCTTTTTGGGTCTGCACCAATGTGGAAACATGATTTCAGTGTTGTAGGAAAGGCATTTGACAGACTTGGAACCAATAACAATGCATATTAAATGGTAACTTCTGTATTTTTCAACCATGTTTTTGTGTCTAAGTGACTAATGGGGACAACAATATTTGAAATTGGTCGAGTATTGAGGGAGAACGCTGCAGACAGCAGCCACTAAACAGTTAGCAATGTAATGGCTCGGGGCAATTCTGCACCGTCAATGTACATCCATTAAAAGTGATTGTTTTTGCCACTGACAGGCTCTGATTGTACTAAGCCATAGTCCGTTTGGCTAGTCCGAATCAGAGTGAAATTTATACTCTTGGTTCGGTTTCACAATGGACAGATCAAAGTGGACCAAATAAAAAAAAATGTGCCCAGGGGCATGTTCAAAGGAGCGGATTTATCTTTTTTGTCTCGAGAGCTGCCACTTCTAGACAGGGAATCGTGGACTTTGAAATATTACTGTCAAAGTTTTTCACTTTGACTTGTGCGCTCAAATCCCTCTCAAATGACTTTCTAAACGTCATTATTTTTGTGGACTTTATTTAGTATATTCTGTATGTTCTCTTAGGTCCAGATGTCAAGCAAACATTGGACTTCTGCAGAAGTCTCATGTTAATCTGTCGTTTACCTGTGTCCATCTCAACAAATGCCCACTCAGGCAGCCTGCGTTTTGGTTCGCTTGGAAGCGGTCCAAGACCACCTCTCGTCCATTTCTTTTGGTCCGCACTGCCCAAACGAACTCCAACAGAGTTTCTTTAAAACAGACTAAATGTTGGCTTGTGAAAGCGTCCTAAGAACATGAGCCAACCAGCTGGTCATTACAGATAGTTTTTAAATATCACTGTCACAGAGAGAATGTTCCCGACTGCTTCAAGACAGCCGCCATCGTCCTTGTATACCTAAAAAGTCTGAAGCGTAGCTTAGCGTTATCTAAAAGGTTTTCAATGTCATGACTGAATATATTTAGCTGATTTAGATTTTTCAAGCAAAACATAAAGAAAAAAACTTTTGATTTCTCTGTAGGGTCCTTTCCATAATGTTGTCAGACACTTCTAATAACAATCTGAGCCTGTCAGTGGCAAAACCAATCACTTCTAGTGGACATACTTTGATTGTGAAGAGTTGCCCGATATGATTACATTACAGCTCGTTTAGCAGCTGCAGCGTTCTCCCTCAATACTGGACCAGTTTCAAAAGTTGTTGTCACTTAGACAGTCAGGTTAGTCCAGGTTGAAAAATGCTGAAATTACCCTTTACGTTACTCCGCCACTGTGAATGCAGCCTGTACTATCAAGTAATTAAACGTAATAGTACGCCTTAAAGCAATCAAAACAATCCCACAGTTAGGTTGGATAATGTCGCAATAATTAAGTCCTTAACTTTTATAGCCTTGAGTCAAGACATTTACATTTGTTGCTAAGAATACACGCCCCGTTTATAGATATCTTAATAGCTGTGTGTGGGCTAACTTACTTCATTTGAGCAGTCATGGTAACACCAGCCACTTGAAAAGAAAGTGATTCCTCTTGTGAAATACATGTTATTGGAAAGTTCATCTTGCTGTGTTGGTGTCACATTTTGAGGCAACTCCACGAACCATCCTCTCACTGTGATTGCTTCTGTCGAAAGCTTGTCTCAGGGTAACACTTGGATAGCACCTTAATTTATTTATGGCTTGTATCTCGGAGTGAACAAGGAAGATGCATCATTTAACAGAATTTCATAACCGCTCAGATTTAACCATACAGCAGTCAATTAGCTCGCGCGGAGCTGGGGGGATAATCGTCTATGGTTTTTGTCGTTATTAGCTAGCTTTTTGAAATTACACCGAACCAGTGACTCAGTGTTGATATTGAAATAGATTGTGATTGATGCAGGTTTAACTGTCCTTGTCAGAGATCACAAAAATGTTGGGTTTGGCTGCTACCTTTTTCTCTGCCGCCTCTGCAGCCAATTCTGCAGTTGTTGCTGATGCGATTCAGATTTAATTGTGGGGTGAACTTCGGCCAATGCAAACCAGTTTTTCCCCTCTTTTCGTTGTGGCTCCCAAGATACTCCGATGGCAAGAGATGCATCTGTCAGAATCAATCACAGATTTTTTGTAGTTTATTGTCCAATTAGTATTCCAAGGTCCTCTAAATAAGCAGTTTGTCAACATTGCCGAGCGCCCGGCACTGTTGCGCTCGTCCTTGGCATATGGGCCAATCAAAATTTGATGAAGCATCCAATCAACACAGATCACGGGGAGCCAGCCAACACTTAAGTGTCCATGTCATGGTGTGTATTAATTTGATTTATAATCCTTGGTGTGTGCATGGAGTGCGTCATGGAAAGCCATGAGGCCAGGAACACAATGGCGCTCCTGGCCCTTGTCTTTATTAGCTTGGCTGCCTGCCTGCTCCAAGGAGAGGAGGAGGATCTGGATGCTCATCCTCACATGGTGGCATGAAGAGGCAAGCAGTTAGTCACATGCTGGCAGGAAGGGAAACAAGGCACAACACAAGGTGGCTGAAGGGTCACTTTCTAGTGTTCCTGGTGTGTGATACAGCAGTGCACTAGCTGTGTGTGTGTCTGATAGCTCATGTAGTTTCTACTCTGCAGCCTGGTGCAGCACACACATCATGTGTCATATACTAAGCCCTAGGGTGATCTCTCACCATACTGCAGGATTAAATAAATGATGGCTGTGGCTCAGAGGTAGAGCAGGTCGTCCACCAATCGGAAGGTCGACGGTTCGATCCCCGGCTCCTCTGGTCACATGTCGAAGTGTCCTTGAGCAAGATACTGAACCCCGAATAGCGGTGTGAATGAGTATTTAGATTAGATCCTGATGGGCAGGTTGGCACCTTCTATGGCAGCCTCTACCATCAGTGTATGAATGAACTGCTTTAAGTGGTTGGAAGACTAGAAAAGCGCTCCATATAAGTGCAAGTCCATTTACTTTTGAGTAGGGAGGTCACCAGAACAGATACTTTGGTACCAAGTCGATGCTAAAATTCTGAAAACTTGACGGTACTCGTTTTTCTACAGTACCACAGGTACCGTAGGTATCGTCAGGGCTTGAGACTAACGGCGTCCCGGCGTCCCGGGGACAATGGAAAATGTGTTTGGAACGCAGTAAACTCACTACCATAGTGAGTTTACTCAGCAGGATGAGAACTGTTAGCTCGGTGCAGGACTGTGCTGACGTTAACTAGCTCTCATCCTGGGAGGAGCCATTGACTTACATTCTGATCCATTCAGGCTCTATTCAGCCTGAAAAATGAGGATAGGTGAAGGTAAAGTCTAACGTTATCACGATGTGTTCAAATGTAATCTTGTAGGTTTTGACGAGAAACTTGATCAAATCCAGTTGTTTGAAGGAGATCTTTTCCCAGCAATATAAAATGGATATTAGAGAGGGAAATGTGACGTCTTTAACCTCCTAACAATACCCAGTATGTAAACGGTAATAAAGGAGTGGATGTTGGGGTACATGATGGGATTTATTGTTTTGCTTTTGTTTTGTTACCGTGGTATCGAATTGGTGTCGAGCCTGGCATGAAAAGGCTGCACACAGCAGCCAAATAATGATCCAATATTACAGGTGAATAATGAAGGTTAAACAAGACAAAGTAAACACAATAAGAACAACTGTGTGCTGCGGGATGTAGGGCATCAGTGCCAACTCAGTCCTCATCAAGGTGATCGTGATGTGACGAGCTGACATGCATGTAGAGACGGAGAGGCTGGCAGACGGACAGATAGGACAGCTGCCAGATAGACGGACCATATAGTGAAGGGAATCAACAGATGTCCACAGAAGCAGACAGTGAATGACACGACGCCATATACAGGAAATGTACTTTTCTGAGGTTGTCGATGCCACTTGAGGTAAGGGGCTGTGGAGGAGGGAAAAAAAGGGTTTGAAATTGAAAGCGAGCAGCAGCGCTTCAGTAAAAGCTGGCACTCTCTTCCTTCCTCGGCTGTGTCATCTTCTCTGTTTGCCCGGGAGCGCCTCTTCTCAGCATCAGCCTCCATGTCAGGGCTCATCTCACAATCTCTTGCTCTTTTTTATCCTCGCCCTCCTCCCCGAGCCAATCTGAAGAATAGAATTTCGTTCTATCTGACAGACGTGTCTACAGATGCAGAGACAGTAATGCACTAAATCAAGTACAAAGAGAGAGCTTCAAAACACATCCGCAGTCTGAGTTAAATGGGTTTATTGTCATACCTATATTTGTGTTTGTGTGTGTGTGTGGAGAGACCAGCTGTTTAGTGAACACTTTACGTCACGCTGGGGGCAAAACGGAGAACTTTGATTTGGCGGCATCATCTCCCAGATTAAAGTCTTTGGGGTCATGCCCTCCCGTCAGCTCTGCTAAACCACCACTGCTTCTGTGTGTTTTCTTTTTTTCCAGGAATTTGTTTCATCTTTAGTCTTAATTTGGTTCAGTTCACCGATTGTTGGAGGCAAGAGGGGACTCATTCTGCATTATTATGTGTATGCAAGACATGTAGCAGTTGAAGTTGAGTAATTAATTGATTGATAAATTGCTCTGGCCGGGGCTAGGGTTGTCCCCGGTGAAGGAATTCCCCCTGCGGTGGTAATGATTGGCTCAGCAGCGCGATATGCAGTATTATTACAAATGACTTTATTTATCCTGATTGTGGTGCTGTATAAATATAAATAAGCTTTATTGTTAGGCTATTATTAGTTATATTGCTGCTTTGTAAATTATAAAGATGACAGTTTTAAAATGAATTAAATACTAGTTTATTAGGTAGAACACAGAAGGACAACTAGGCGCAACGTTTTTTTCTGCTTTGGTTGCATCTCGTTGCTATGATACGGAATATCTAAATGTCGGCACAAGGTAGAGTACTCTCTCTGGAAGAAGGGAAAGCTGAAGCACGTAGAGAGAGAGGACGGACCTGTCGGTCTATGTGTGTTAATATCTCCTCTGTTGTTGTTGTTGTTGTTCAGCACTTGAAGCTCCATGTAGGATGTGACGGTTGGTCGTTGGGAAGTTTTACCCAAAGTTGAACATTTTTTAATTCTCAACGGCCAGAAAAAAAACACCAATGTGCAGCGCTCAGCGCAGAATAGAAGATCAACGCCTCTTCACGCTGCCGCCGTTTGTGTAAAAATGCGGCGAAGGAGTGAGCCATTTTGCTTCCTCCTCATCTCTGTGGATAGTTGCACGTGCTCAGTACCGATCGGGCAGTTGCGAGAAAAAGGCGGCGGATAAAGACAAAGTTTATGAGCGGAAGCGAGCATTTCAATTATCCTGGAAACAGGAGTTTAGTCGGGTAGCGGATGTGGGCGAAACTCTAGATTGATTTACTTAAATAGAGATTGAACATGACAATTAGCTTTAGTCTTTGTTGTTATTTGATAACTGCTAATAAATAAAACAATTTGTAAAAATTGACTTTGAGCAAATAGATTTTCGTTGAACCCTGTCTGCCCTGAAGTGCCAATCAGTTAGAGATTGAAAGAAAGCAGAGGCCTAAATCAAAATAAATGACTTTTAAACAGAAGAGGTCTTCCTACCTCACCAGCAACGGTTAATGATTATGCCTATATGTATTATCTTGGAAAGAATCTGCAGTCACATACAGTTACTTTTCTTCATTTTGATTGTTCACTTGTTCTGCAGTGAATGTTTTTGTTGGTGCCTTAACTGGTTTTAGACAACAGCTGTTGTAACTGAAATCACATTATGCCAAAATCCTAATTATATCAACGTTAAGTAAAATTATGATGCAAATTTAAACATCATTATCCAGCCAACTTTACCGAGCCGTTATCTGGAGGTACAATCATGTGAGCTGCAGGATTTGTCGCTGTGACGTCACACTCTTGCTTTGCCAAGTCAGGAGACTTGACATCTTCTAATATTGTGTTTCTGTTGTTTTTCTTCCTTCAGATGATGAAGCATGCGTGGGACAGCTACAGACAGTACGGCTGGGGTCACAACGAGCTCAAGCCCCTCGCCAAGAAAGGACATTCCACAAATATCTTTGGTAAGCCAGACGAACCCCTCTCTCCCACTGCTGTCTGTGCCCATTGGCAGTCCACTCACACAGTTGTAAATCACACATGGATGCATGCATGAATGCACACTCACTCCATCTCTCCGCCTTTTCCCTTGTGGACAAGGTTATGTGATAATGCCTCCGGCAGGATGCATATCACTTTGGGATGAGTGTTTGCGAGCAGAAGCACAAGATCACGGAAACCACAAGCAGAGGTATCACTGAAACGCCAGATAAAATCAAATCTATTTGACGTATTTGTAATATTTCACAAGTCCCTACCCGGTAAGATGCTTTACTGTTAGATTCTGCATTAGACAGCGGGCGCACAAACACTTATGTGAGGTCGTTGTCAGGGTCCAGTCAGGAGGGAAATTCCTGTTTGTAGAGAGAGAAAACGTTGCCACTGGCAGTGATTATTTTCCCACAGAGGGGTCAGTCCTGTGCAGCCGCTCTTCATCTGTGATTTGTGTTTTTCGGAGGCTGTTTTTTTGGCACCCGCCTCTGCAGCTGCCGACTATGATCGCACAGGTCACACAACTTGGACTGCACTTGTTGATGCGAGAGAATTTGCAAGTTGTCACAGAAGTGCACATTTCACACACAAGTTTTTTTTTAATTTTCAAATTAAATTGGAAAAATAGACTCTGAATATCGTTTAACTCGGTTTAAAGTGAGTGGAGACCACGGCTGTGATTGTGTGTGGACCACGTTCAGGTGCCGCCCTATTATTTGGTGAGGAACGCGTTGGCGCTGGTGGACACGAAACACCACACGAGAATACACCACTGGCTTTTTCCCAGCTTTTTTTCCGCGTGTCGACACGTCCAGAAAAAGCAGTATTTTATTTTTGCACACTTGCTCGTCTCCTTGGCCTACTCCGCTGATACACCTTCCTCTCTTGTCAGGCGTTAGCATGTCTTCCTCTGTGGTCTTGTAGCTGTCACAGCGGATGAAGAAAGATATCCAGAGATCTACAGCTCCACAGTCCCAGCTTTATTAAGATAATATTAATAAACACATTTCACGGTGAGCGATAGCTGAGTGCTGTGTGTGCTGCAGGCATCCTTTGTATATTATTCGCCTGTCATTATTGAGAGGATCATTTCAACTTCTAATTAAATTATGATCAATATACATATCAATAGATGCATTGGTATTAATCATTCAAATTCAGAATAATAAGTGCTGATAAAGATGCCCAGAATCCTGTATTGATCTTCGCTTAGTGTGAATTTATGCGTGTGAAGATGTTGCTTTATGCTGCTTTATCTGAGTGTTTCAGTTGCCAGTTTGATTTGTGTGCTTTCCTCAGTTCCTGTGTGTGTGTTTATGCCTTAGGTTCCTGTGTGTTAGTGTGTGTTAGTGTGTGTTAGTGTGTGTGTTTGTGTGTGTGTGTGTTGTGTGTGTGTGGTGTGAGGGTGCATGCTTATGAGGCTTTTGTGTCAAATTCAAATGCTCCGTCTGGCAAATTGGCCGGAGGCACCTGTGTTATTTTATGAGCTGCTGCTAAATGGTAGATAGATGCTGTTTGTGTGTTTCCATTTGTTGGTGTTTGACTGTTCATCTGCAGCATGTCTTTGTGTGTGTGTGTTTTCTCCTGCCTCCTTGTAACGGTTGAGTCGGGGTATCTGCAGATTATTAGTCACAGGGTGGCCAGCAACACACACAAACGAGACTCGAGGCAAAGAATCAAGCCTTCACAAAACACACTTCCATTATTGATGAGGCGTATCCTGTCCTCCTACAGAACTTGGCCGTATTGATTGTGTGTGTGTGTGTGTGTGTGTGTGTGTGTGTGTGTGTGTGTGTGTGTGTGTGTGTGAGTGTATGTGTGAGTGTGAGTGTGAGTGTGTGTGTCTTAGAAGAGAGAAAAGAGAAAGCAATATATTGGAGATGCAGCAGACTCTTGTTGCTGTGTTGCTGTAACTATTAGGAGCATTGACAGCTCGCGCCGAAGGGACACACACATTCAGAAAAAAAGGCTGAGTGATTGGACGGAGACGGGGATTACTGATCGACTGTGAATTGGTATTTTGTCATTTAAAGTTAACCCTACTGCCATACACGTTGATGGTAAAGTCTTTCCAAGACATGCCCAGTTTAATTTGAGTTTTGAGAGTAATCTCAGGGACTGAAGCAAAATGTGGAAAGATTTTCTTCATAGCATTATAGCGTCACAATTTTGATTCTAAATCAGAAATCGATCAAAATGAACTTCTCTGCCTACTTGCATGCGTCCAAAGGAAAAACAACCCTTGAAAGATGACACAGCGTATGTTATCATACGCACCTCTTCCTAACATACAGTGACCGAGCAAACTCTGGCGAATGGACCGCAAAAAATTGTCCAGATACATTTCAAGTGATGTCACTCTCAATTACATAGAGAGTGCGATATTAAACTTACTGTCAGTGTTGATTTTAACCAGTTAAAATAGGTTGGAGATGTTTTTCAAACAAGCGACATGTCACTTTGCCTGTTCGCTGACGCATAGAGCAGGTTAGGACATCTTCATTGGGAAAAACTGAAACAATCTGATGTTCTCTTGTTCACTTGTTAGCATCGTGTCCAGTTAGGACAAGGTGTGACGGTACGTGTCCACAGGCTCCGTGCTTTCAACGGCCCCCATTCATTGTCTATGTAAGCAGCCGCGCAATGCATTCTGGTAGCGTGGCGTCGCAATTCGAGAGACTAGGCGTCACGACGCCCGCTCCTCATTTGCATAAAGTTGAGGGCTCGTCTACTTTATGTAAATCACGGGCGTCCGACGCGACTCGCCGCCTCTCGAAACTCACAAGGATCTTTTAAAATAAACGTTGTCGATCCAAAATAAAGACAGATTCAGTAACTGCAGGATTATTTCTTGCCTCAAATGTTTTCAGAAACACATTTCAGTGAACTATTTACGTGAAATAAGAGAAGAAAGTTTCCAAACGAGCCTCCAGACTGGTTCCGGTTTGAAAGCTGGGAGCAGTAGCCCACGGCGGGAAAGCGTTCGTCCAATCAGGAGCTGAGTGCCTTGTTTCTAGGGACAGCACACCAAGCGTCCAATGTTGGGAAGCGTCGCATCCCCTCGCGATAAAAAACGCCACTGTGGACACGTACCATGAGACAACATGGCCACTGCCGAAGTCAGATATGACGGAGGAACAACAGAACTGGAAAATCCTCCTGCTTCCCCGAAGTCATCCATGGAAGTCACTGGTGTGGCGACATTTTGCCTTCCCCTGCGAGCTACTGTATGTAAACAACAGAAAAAGTGCAGTTTGGAGGCTGCAAAAGATTTTTAGAGTGAAGCACGTCGGCGCCAACAGGGACGTCATGGTGCATTCAGGTGTGCCTCGTAAACTCTGAGACACTCTATAGGGCTGACCCGAATGCTTCGAAGCTTCGACCGCTGCCACGGTAATCGACCTCCAAATTAGTATTTGAATGCTTTGTATTTAGTTTTTTTATGTGTAGAAGTTCGTGTGTATACAGTAGTGCGGCAGTGGCACTGTACCGGACCTTCGAATATTTCAAACCGAAGCTTCGAAGCCCACAAAATGGTATTTGGGACAGCCCTAAAACTCTAGCTGTTGTTATAAAATACCGTCCTGCCATCTAGTGGATCTTCTTTTTGTTGAAAGTGTGAATGACAGTTGTCAGGATATGACTTGACATCAAGACTCCATAGTCTTAACAATGACCGTGACACCACTTTTCCTTTTGTTGCTACGGTATTGTCCTGCAACAAGTGAGCAGTCTTCCTGCCTCACACAGGCATATATACACAGCAGTTTGCGTATAATTTGCCTCTGTTAAACATGCCTTCTGTAAAGTTGTTACAGACACAAAGGGCAAAGCTGTGTGTGCTCGCTCCACGCCTTACAGCTCAGCCTTAATCTGTCCAAAGAGAAGAGGGCAGGCCAGAACGGTAACAAGAGGATGAGGAGGAGAGCGGGCCTCTCATTGTGGCACCAGGCTCAGATAACCTTGAGTTCACTGGCTGGCCCTGTTTAGTGTTTTTTCTCTTCTTCCTTCTGTGGAGAACGAGTGGAGCTGATTTTGAGTACAGATACAAACACAGCCTTTGTCTGGAGGGTAAGCGGTTCAAGCAAGGATAACACATGGCCTCATAAAGGAAATGCAGTTGGAGCTGGGCTGAGAAAAGCACGGTTCAGGCCGTGTCAGACACAGCAAGCTACCTTAAAACACACTCACACACACTTAGATGGAGCTGTTGGCAGAGAAATGGATAACGTTTTCAGAACAGGAAGGAAAGAACAAAATGTCAGTACATGAAGCCAAATATGGTTCCTGTATATTGTTCACTACCTGCAGCTTTAGAATAAATCTTTTTAATGCATCATATTCATTAATATTACTAGTGCAGTGCCCATTTTGTGGCGTGCCTGTTCAGAATGGGCCGATCGCTTGGCTCCCGGTATCCTCCCGGTATTGCTGCTTGCAGCATTGTTGGGGGCTGATTGCTTGGCCTCAAGGATGTGCTGCTTGCAGCGTTGTGTAGAACTGCTCATCGCTCGTTGACTCCATGGAAGTGAAGAGGAGTTCGGTTGTAACATTAGCAGCCTGCATCCAGCAGCAAAAGTGAACTGCGATGAACCATGGTATGTGCCCACTGCAGAAGATACGCTCATCTTAGTCTGTAGAGTCCTGACGCCCCTTCCCCACTGCTGAACAGAACGTTGTTTGCTTGTTTAGTCAAAGTTTATTGATATTGAACGTTTTGCGTGCACCAAATTTGGTAAAGCAATCCCAGTAGTCCCCAGTAACACACCTACCAAGTGTGAAGTCGATTGGATGAGCAGTCCCTGACGTATGTGAAGGACACACAGACAGAGATTCCTTGCGTTATAGTTAGATAAATGCAATAAACAGTAGTAAAAGTAGAAAAAAAGGGCCATCATGAAAACTCACTGTATATTTGTAAGTGACATATACCATGAAGTACTGGCATCCCACTGCAGTTCTACTGTATATGGCAACTATTTTGATGTGAATAGTTGTTGTGCAGCTTTTATTTGTCGCATATTCAAACCTTTATTAGAACTTGAAAAGTTCACTGAAGTTTCCTTAATTTACAGTGACGTCAAGTCAAAAGCAGTTACACAACAAGATAAAATAAAAAGATAAAAACAAGGATAAAACAGTTACACATTGATATACAGTGATTTGTGATAGGGCTGCCCCCTCTTAGACGAGGTTAGAGATTGTTTTTGGTTTTATTCGACTAAGATTTCTTTAGTCGATTCGTCATTTTTTATGCTGTTTTCACGCAAAATGACTCATTTCCAAGAAACTTATGAGCACATCTCTGGTAAACACCAGATTTAAAGTGGTGCTTTCGTGTGATTCCTTGTGGAGAAACTCGTTTATTAGCAGACAAAATCATATGAGTGTAAGTCAACATGAATTTCTTTGGTCGAGGAAAGCCCTAATTTGTCATCATGGTTTTGAGTATTGATCTTTAAAGTGAGTTGAAGGTCTCTTTCCATCAATCAAATTAAGCAATTTGAAGACGTCGCTTTAAACAAATAATCCGTTAACGGAGAAAATAATCAGCAGATTAATCAATAATGAAAATAAGTGTTAGTTGCAGCCATGATAAACTACATGTGTTAACTCACCATCACCACACACTGCTGTTGCATTACGGCTTTTTGTGTCTTGTGGCTTTGATCAGAGTAACTGTGTCCTCAGAGGTTAGCCTGTTCAGTCAGATGATGGACATCTCTATTCATCTCTCTGTTGCTCTCTCTCTCACACACACACAAGGTAATAATACCCATGGGTAATTGAATGAGGAACATCAGCCACCATTGATTCAGCCTGAAAGCATTTGACCCTCGCTGAGGTTGCGGGTCAGTCAAAGCAAAGGCCGGGCCTTCACGGGCAGCTGAAGTGGCCTTGTTTATTGTAGATGGACGGCGCAAGCTCTGATCCTTAAACACACTCCTCTCTGTTTGCTGGAAAATGCTCTCGGGGGACGCAGGTCACTTTACATTGATCAGGACTTCAGTGTGAGTGTAAGTCTACACCGCCGTCTCTCCGCGTCCCTCTGCGGTCAGAGTCGCTTACAAACCCAAGGTTCATCCCTTTTTCACTGTTGCAGTAGTTCAGGCGAGATAAAATAAAGCCTGAGTCACCTTTTTTACAGCGGCACTGATGTGATTCTGGATATATCCTGAAGTTGAATGAGACGATTAATCTCCAGCTATTTTGATAATCGATTATAATCGGTTTGAGTAATTGTTTAAAAGAAAAAAAAAGGAAAAATTCTCTGATTCCAGCTTCTTAAATGTGAATATTTGTTTTCTTTACTCCTTTATGACAGTAAACGGAATATCTTTGAGTTGTGGACAAAACAGGACATTTGAGGACGTCATCTTGGGCTTTGGGAAACACTGATTGCCATTTTTCACCATTTTCTGACATTTTATAGACCAAACAACTAATCCATTAATGGAGTAAATGATCGGCAGACTAATCAACAGTGAAAATAATCATTAGTTGCAGCCCTAATCAATGGAGTGTTAAATGATATCAATTTAGATAATCAATAAATTATGTAAATATTTTTTTGAGCAAAACATGGGCTTCTGAAATGTGAGAATTTGCTGCTTTTCTGTCTTTTTTTTTATCATTCTTCAATACTTTGATTGGACCAAATGATTAATTGATTAATTGAAAAAATAATCATTAATGACAATAATCATTATTTGCAGCCCTAAATGTAATTATAGGAGAGAGAGAGAAGCTTGCTTTGTTGTAGGGAAAACAATGTTTAGTCTCAGCTGCTTAACGGTATAACATGTAACCCGCCATTCAAAGTTGGCCACTCCTCCTTGGCTCAACGAGCGAGCTATAGAGTGAATGAAGAGAGGGAGCGGCGTTAGTGAGAACAAAGCAGTGAATCAGAGAAATAAAACATTATTGCTGAAGCCCAGAAACGTCCCAAACACAGGAAAATAATAAGAAAAGAGAAAATACAGGCAGTAGGAGTGGGGGTAAAAATCGATAGTAGTGTAGTATCACAATATTTTGCGTGGCAATATTGTATTGATACACAGAAGTCAAGTATCGATCATTTATTATATAAACTATTAACCTCTTAACAATCCGACAGCCCACCTAAGGAATTGATTACTACCAACCATGTCATGGTAGCTTTTCGGGAAGAATGCTAAATAATGCTCCAAACTTACGCTAAATTTTGGCGAGGAAAAACTGCCATTTTCAAATGGGTCCCTCGACCTTTGACCTCATGATATGTGAATGAAAACTATGAGATGAACAAAGTGAAAGCTTCGATAAAACAGATGTTGACAAACTGCATAATTAGCGGTTGAAAAAAGGTAATTAATTGCAATGTATCGCAATATATCTTATCGCAAAATATCTTATTGTAATACTCGAAGATCGTATCATGACTTAAGTTTTGTGATAATATCATATCGTGGAGGGCAGGGTCTCTGCTGATACAGACACTCATAATTGATGATTGATTGGGATCATTTTTGTATCAGTCTATACATTGTTTTTTAGAAAATCCCTACATAACCAGAAATCTTTTTCAGCCAACAATAGAGGATCGTGGGTGTTGTCAGTTTCCAGACTTGTTTCTCTCTGCAGACTTCATTTGTGGCTTTTCGTGACCTTATTGGAGCTATTTTAGTGGATTTAATCTTGTCTGCACACGAGGGAATCCTCCGGTGAGGCTGAGGCGTGCCCTGCACACTCGACCTACTGACTGTTGCTGCTTTATTGGTTTCCCCCCGAAAAAGCTTTCCATCTGATGATTTTAATCTAAACTTACAAGTGGAGAATCTCTCACCTCTCCCACAGGCAGTTTGACATGCTCACAGTAAATGATTATCACAGACCGCCTCAGGCATGCAGTTGCGAGAGGCCTGTTAGGTAGGAGGCGACGAACGATGATGCGAAACCGGGCTTTGGTTTGGACACCTGGCGTCTCTGTCGACCCAGTGCTGCAGCACTGGCACCTGCTGTATCCATTATAAGATTATTTTGGTTGTTAGTGCATCATGTTGCCCATAGAGAGACGATCTGACAGCTTGTACTCATTTTCAAGAAACGTACACATACTTTTGTTAGACGAACGACTTTGTAAACTTTTCAGAAATGCTATTATTGGAGCCTTTAAATCACAGCAAAACTCTAAAAGTCACCATGTTGGATCAGGACAGAAATACTCTTTTTGGGCAATTATTTACCTCAGTCTGATCATCTCCATGATGCTCTGGTGATGAAGGGAGGCTGCTCCATATAGATTCACAATACCAGTTCGATCCTGCTTTGATTTCCCAGCTTTTCTGATCAATAGACACTGTGGATTGTAATCTTCTGTAGAGCTATTGGATATTCGTTCCTTCTTGCAATATCTCTGCAGGGTGTATGTGGATACCGTGATAACCATGAAGTCACGTCCGCTTACAGCCATGTACTGTAGCTTTACGCTTTTTTTCCCCCATTATCTAGGCCATGTCTTCACATGAATGGCTCCCAGGGCGAAACAGAGCATTGCATCCCAGAAAAGGGTTATGTATGGGGCACCATGGCGATGCAGCCATGGGTGTGAAGACCAATTAAACAGAAATTACATATTTATGTGTAGTGACAGAGTCAGGGTCCAAATCTAGTGTCATAAATAAACATTTTATATGGCAATTTGAGATTTTTAGGTTGTAGCGGGCTCAGTTTTAAAGCTAGAGTGAAGATACTGGTATCGTATGAAACTACAGAACCTAAGAAATCCATCGGTACCAACCATGTCATACTAGCTTGTCAGGAAGGAGGTTAAATAACGCTCCAAATGTTCACTAACTTTTGGGGAGGAAAAACTGTCATGTCCATTTTCAAAGGGGTCCCTTGACCTCTGACCTCCAGATGTGCGAATGTAAATGGGTTCTATGGGTACCCACGAGTCTCCCCTTTACAGACATGCCCACTTTATGATAATCACATGCAGTTTGGGGAAAGTCATAGTCAAGTCAGCACACTGACACACTGACAGCTGTTGTTGCCTGTTGGGTTCGCCATGTTATGCTTTGAGCATATTGTTTTATGCTAAATGCAGTACCTGTGAGGGTTTCTGGACAATATCTGTCATTGTTTTGTGTTGTTAATTGATCCCCAATAATAAATATATACATAGATTTGCATAAAGCACCATATTTGTCTACTCCCATGTTAATAAGAGGATTAAATACTTGACTGCAAAAACAGCTAAGTCAGTGATATTTCATCTTCTGTCCAGTGGATGGTCACCAAATGGTCTCATTTTGGTTCATTTAGCACAGAATGAGTATTGAAAGCATCTCCTCTGCTGCTCAGCTGGACTACATCCCAACGAGATGTTCAGAACATGAAGTCATGTCTCTGCAGTATCTGTGGCCCCAGTTGGGTCGTGGCGTGTTTGTAACCCTCCTTCTGAAGCTCTGCTAAGTGGCTGTTAAAGTATGAATCAGGCCTAAGTATTCTGACTCTGTTCTGAAGTTAAGTGAATGAACATGACTCCAAAGGCTGAGTGACTAGGATGGGAAGAGTCAATTTCTCTTAATTCAGTTATTATGTCTGACAAAAAGAAGGCACTGAGCAAACATAAATAAGGAGTCTGCAGAGACACTGAGGTGTTGATCTGCTTATTTGCAAACCAGCAGTGCAGTCAGATTCTTAAAAGCTAAGACGTAACAATTGCCTCAAGCTCAAGTATATTAGTGCACAGTGAAATAAAGTGCTCACTGCCAGGATGGATTGATTGCAAGGCGAGATATTAAATAACCTGCAGACAGTAATCCTAGAGCACTTCTTCAATGATTATCTTAAACTTATAAAATACCGCGTGCTGTCACGGCATGCTTTTATCCAAAGCACTTTACAGTCCCATTAATGTATACATTTTTCACCACGGTTGATTCCAGTAAAGACTAAAGCTTGTAATGTTTTCTTACACTAATGGGAGTTGAGAAGAATAGGACATAAAAGAAGTCGTACAACACAGTATGATCTATATTCAAAACATGTGTCTCTAAAGTATTGATCAGATCTACTGTGGCTCTGTCACCTGACGTGGGAGCTTTTGTAATAAATAAAATAAATTGTAAGTAAGCTATACTATATTTCCATGGCTTACAATGGAGAAGCAATAAAAAAAAAAGGATTTTTTTATCCTTGCTTAGTATAAAATCTTAATTTCAAAGGTAATATCACCATTAAAACAAAGATCCCATGGACAATGATGCAACTGAATGTATTCCACTACTCTGTACTACAACTGGGACTGTAAATTTGATGAAAATACACTAAAGGTACACCTTCGCGACGAGCCAGTATGACTTTAGGTTTGCTAGTTTCATATGATGCCAGTATCGTCACTGTAGCTTTAAAACTGAGCCCTCTACAACCTCCGAAAGATGGATTGCGTTTATATTGATTAATAGTTTGAGTAAATGTAGGGATTTGAAGCTTTTTAT
Source organism: Sebastiscus tertius (assembly GCA_916701665.1). Lineage (NCBI taxonomy): Eukaryota > Metazoa > Chordata > Actinopteri > Perciformes > Sebastidae > Sebastiscus > Sebastiscus tertius. The sequence goes on along the minus strand of CAKAOH010002392.1, from coordinate 17,844 downwards.
TTGTCATATATTCAAACTAAGGCTGACAATTGTAATTCCAAAATTGTCCATAGTTAATTGTGATTAATCTCAAAGTAACCGCATTTTTTTTATCTGTTCAAAATATACCTTAAAGGGAGATTTGTCAAGTATTTAATACTCTTATCAACATGGGACAACACAAAAACACAACACAACAACACAAAATGATGACAAATATTGTCCAGAAATTGTACCTCACGGGTAATGCATTTAGCATCGAAAATATAAATCATAATAGAGCGGTATTCAGCCTCCTTCACGACAAGGTAGTATGACATGGATTAGGGGTTCTAGTTTCATATGATGCCAGCATCGTCACTCTAGCTTTAAAACTGAGCCCACTACAACCTCCGAAAGATTGATTACGTCAATGCGTTGAAGAAATTAGTGGCGTTAAACCAAATTTTTGTTAACGACTTATTATCGTGTTGACTTTTGTCAGTCCTAAGTGACCGATCGAGGCAGCGGTAGACCAGCAACTCCCATGTTCTGTGAAGGAAAATTACTGTTTTTGTCAATGGAGTCTGGTGGCTTTGAAGAGAGCATAGATGGATATAACGGCTTCAATCCGTTTTGCTGCCTCCGTCCACAGCAGTACATTGCTTTGCTCCCGTGCTGGTACTCCCGTCTGTTTCTTCAAACCACCATCTACTGTAGGTAATACACTGACTATGGATAAGTACCTCATACAACCCCACTTCAAAAACACCCAAACTATCCCTTTAACTCCACCCCAGGAACATTTCCTAATCTCTTTCATATTCATAAGCTCATAGCTACAGCTCCCCCGTCACCCCCCTGATTAAAGTCTCCCATTATTCAAATGTTCGTTTTTGCAACTAATGGCAAAAATTCAGTTTGGCTGGTTAATATCTACTTAATGAATGCAATGATTTCCCTCGTTGGATGAGATACAAAGCGACATGCTGCTAAACTGAAAACAATGACACGCTTGAAAGCACCACACATCGAGCTTTTTGCCCTTTTTCTTCTTGTCAGCCTGAGGTGTAGACTCGGATGTCTTCATGATTGTGGCAGTGTGGGGCGGTGTTGAGTGGGGTGGGAGGGTTCACTGATGATCACTTTAAAATGACTGCCTCAGGGCCCAAAGCTGCTTTCCATACAAGAGAAGGCTGGTATTAAATTGACCCTTATTTACTGTTGCCGTGCTTTCCAAGCTTTCCAATCTAGCACTGCGCACATGGAGTTGATGCTGATGATGGTGGCCGTTTTGCCAGATGACATTTGTGCTGATTTTTGCGATAATGGGTCCCTGATTTCAGACAAAAGTAGACAAAAGCAGCCAACTCATTTATTTACAACATTTATTGCACATCTGTCCATGAAGAAAGATCCCTCATTGTGAAGTTTCTCCCTTTTGTCCTGTTAAAGGGTTTTTGTTTTTCCCCTCAAAGGACTAAGGATAGAGGATGCCATATTTATAGATTGTAGGGCTGTCAAAGTTAACGCGATAACGCAAATTAATTTTAATGCTGTGAGCTCGGTTTTAAAGCTAAAGTGAAGATATTGGCATCATATGAAACTAAAAAGTCTAAGAATCCATTGGTACCAACCAGGTCATACTAGCTTGTCACGAAGGAGGTTAAATAACACTCCAAACTTACGCAAAATCTTGTCAAGGAAAAACTGTCATGGCCATTTTCAAAGGGGTCCCTTGACCTCTGACCTCCAGATATGTGAATGAAAATGGGTCCATGGGTACCCACAAGTCTTCCCTTTTGCCTAACCCTAAAGAAGTTGTACTTTTGTTGACTTAACCTAAAGAAGTTGTGTTTTTTTTGCCTAAACCTAAAGTAGTTGTAGTTTTGTTGCCTTTAACCTAAAGTAATTGTAGTTTTGTTGACTAAACCTAAAGAAGTTGTAGTTTTGTTGCCTAAACTTAAAGAAGTTGTAGTTTTGTTGCCTAAACCTAAAGAAGTTGTAGTTTTGTTGCCTAAACTTAAAGAAGTTGTAGTTTTGTTGCCTAAACCTAAAGAAGTTATAGTTTTGTTGCCTAAACTTAAAGAAGTTGTAGTTTTGTTGACTAAACCTAAAAAAGTTGTAGTTTTGTTGCCTAAACCTAAAGTAGTTGTAGTTTTGTTGACTAAACCTAAAAAAGTTGTAGTTTTGTTGACTAAACCTAAAGTAGTTGTAGTTTTGTTGACTAAACCTAAAAAAGTTGTAGTTTTGTTGACTAAACCCAACTGTTTTTGTTGCCTAAACCCAAAGAAGTTGTAATTTTGTTGCATAAACCTAAAGAAGCCTTTTTGTATGTGTTCAAAAAGAGACGTTTCATTCAGTTTTACACCATTAGAACGTGTTGCTTTTAAGTTTCACTTTCACTTTTACAACATAGTATGCGTAGTAGGCCCCTACTGACCCACGTCTATGGTGCTTATAACCACAGATAACGGCAATTTAATGGCCTGATAACAGTCGAATCGGGTGCAAGAGACAGGCCTGTATTTTTCACGCCATCATTTCCAGCTCTGCAGACTTTAGTTGGCACATTTGCAGAGTAAAAAGAGACTAAGGAGAGAATTGGATTCAGGTCCCAACAAGACGTCAAAATTTCCTTCAGAACTCTTCGACTTGGCCCTCCCTTACTCCCCTCTTTCCTTTCAGATTAAACTTTCAGCAGGGCTGCCGGTGCCAAATTGGACAGGAGGAAACAGGAGGATTTGCCTGCTGCTGAGTCCAGCAGGAATGTGCATAAGCCCTTCAAACAGAGTAAAAAAAAGGGGGGACGTTTTATGAAAAACATTACCTTGTAAGTTCATACCCATAGGCTTTACTTTTTTTTATTGTTCACCGTCTATGTGATCAGATGATGATAAAAAGCTGCGGTCTACAAAGTAGTGCCACTGAATAATTGGATGAGTCACTTTGGAGCCATTACCCACAATGCAGCTCTACATAACTCTGAGGCTGTTAGGGTTTCTATTAATATTGATATAACTAGCCTGTTACTGACTCAAGGGAGCTGAACCGTGATTCGGTGGCAGCGGAGAGCTGAGAAAAAGGAGTTCCCTTGTTCACCTGGTTGGTCGTCCTACCTGCTTCATGTTTATGTCACACCACTGTGGACATTAAAGAAGAAGAAGGTGACATATTTATTTGACAACTTTATTTATAAAACCAGAGTTACAAGGTGCTTCACACAACACAACACCATACAATGTAGGTGCAAAGATGGAGAATCATAAAACCCTCCACATAACCCACCGTGGTTAAATAAGATAATGGAGGAGATGGAGACTCAGACCAGATCGTGAGAGAGTTAGATCGAGAAGGAAAAAGAACACCAGCAATGAGAGTGGCCAAACTCCAAAACAAGAGAGAGAGAGAGAAGAGAGAGAGGAATTTGGGCCCAAACACAGAAAGCCAGAAACTTGATAGCAAGAGAAAGGAAACACCATAGAGAAGAGAGAGAATAGGCGAGTTAAAAGGAGGATTAGCATATCGAACATTAGACGAGAGGAAGTCGGGATGAAGAAGAACATCGTAATCAATCCTCACTTTGTTAGACTACAACCAGTGTAGGAAATCAAAAATATCTTAAAAGTTGCTTTTTAAAAATGCATAAGGCATAAAGTTTCAGTTTTTTTTAAGGCTGCAATGATTACTTTCATTATTAATTAATCTGTCAATTATTTTCTAGATAACTCGATTGATCGTTTGGTCTATAAAATGTTAGAAAACAGTGAAAAATGTCCATTCCAGTTCCTAAAAGTCCAAGGGGGTGTCTTTAAATATCTTGTTTTGTCAGTCCAAATCCCAAAGATATTCAGTTTAACATGATATAAAACTGAGAAAAGCAGGAAATCTCCGTATTTGAGAGGCTGAAAACATTTTGTCATGAAAAATGACGTAATTAATTTCCGATTAGTCGTAATTGCGTTGCAGCTCTACTGTTTTTAATGTGAAATGAGCCCAGATTAAAATGCAATACAGTAATCACCACCTTGTGCCAAAATGAATAAATTAAAAAAGCACACGAATCCTGAGAAGTGCAATCATCTGTATGTGAGAGAGAAAGCAGGAGACAGTAGGTTTATACATTTAGGAAAATATGTATTAGGGCTGTCAATCGAGTAAAAGATTTAATCGTGATTAATCACATGGTTGTCCATAGTTAATCACGATTAATCGTAAATTAATTGCGCATTTTTTATCTGTTCAAAATGTACCGCATGTGACTTAAAGGGACTGTTTGTAACTTCTTACACGTATAAATCATTGTGGGTCGGTGTCCCATGCCCGCTCGCGTGTGGCTACGCTGTTCAGACTCAGACTCCAACACAAACTACACGGAAGCACCAAAACCGCAAAGTAATATCTAGTGAAGCCCGTCTGTCAAACAGTGTTGACCGCGGTCAAATCCGTTCGCTCAGTTTTAAAGCTAGAGTGAAGATTCTATTTTTTATTAAATCAACTTTCTTTTAATGAATATAACTCGTCAGTTTTGACTTCTTTAATTAGAAATCTCATTATCATAACTCTTGATTTTATCATGGTAACTGCGTGATGAAATGATATTATCAGCCACAGTAGTGTTATCTGGGAGCAACATCATGCAGACATCCATCAACCTTTTAAAGCAGCAAGATGAAATGATTCATATCCACTTATCCAGCTATTGAACGTCACCACAACTAAAGAAAAGTAAAGAGGTTGTAGCGGGCTCAGTTTTAAAGCTGGAGTGAAGATACTGGTATCATATGAAACTATGAAACCTAAAGAATCTATTGGTCCCAACCATGTCATACTAGCTTGTCATGAAAGAGGCTAAATAATGCTCCTAACTTGCGCCACATTTTGGCGACAAAAAACTATCATGTCCATTTTCAAATGGGTCTGAAGACCTCAGACCACCGACACTGACAGCTGTTGTTGCCTGTTGGGCTGCAGTTTGCCATGTTATGATTTGAGCATATTGTTTTATGCTAAATGCAGTACCTGTGAGGGTTTCTGGATGATATCTGTCATTGTTTTGTGTTGTTTATTAATTTACAATAATAAATATATACATACATTTGCATAAAGCAGCATATTTGTCCACTCCCATGTTGATGAGAGTATTAAATACTTCACAAATCTCCCTTTGAGGTGTATTTTGAACAGTGAATGTGCCAGTCAGACGACCTTGTGTATTATTCTGTTGGATTTTGAAGCGTTTGCTGATGTTTTTCTGGCTCGGCTGCTGAGTGCATTAACCCCTCCTCCTCCTCCTCCTCCCCTCCTCCTCCCCTCCTCTCCATCACTCACACTTTACATCTTGACCATCTTCCACTGTTTCTCCCACAGGACTTTGATCAAGTTACTCTTTTCTATTAATCTGTCAGCTACACAGACTTACTCTTAACATCTCGCACTAGATATTTTAATCAAAGCAGCGGACCCCGCGCTACATGTGAGGGGAGCACAAATTGGACATTTCAAAGACTTGATCGCAGTAACATGGTGTACAAAAGGAAACAAGGAGGCCAATTACTTCCCCAGTTACCAGCTCAAAGCCCACATATTCTCTGTCACAGTTGGCCAGATGGATAATTTAGATGTCTTTTTTTTTGGGAAGTTTCTTTTTTCACAAAGAGGTAAAGAGATGGAGCGCATAATGAAAAATATTCTTTGTAGAGTTCTGCTTTCACCGTGTCCTTGTAGGAGATTCTTACCTTGAAGGAAAACATGATTTTCAGTTGATGGCAGTGCAAATTTACCTCGTTAAAATGTCCATATACAATAATGTTTCACGCCGTTATATAGTAAACATTTTTAAAGTGCTTTTAGAAGTAGTGACATAAAACAGTGTAAGCACCAAAAGAAAATAATACTGAGAGAGATGTTGAATAAAAGAAGCTGCCACAGCTTGATTCTGTGAGGGAGAGGACAACATTTTCCTTCGTTAGACTTTTGTTTAGCTCTGAGTCATTTAATATTGCAGATATCAAGTCCCGATCTGACACTTCTATTTTCCTCAATAATTCAGTGGCACAGTGCACATTTCCAAGTACATTAAAGTTATTAAAACAATTCAATAAATACAGTATGCTTGACAAATGGATAGCTTTGCATCGCATCAAAACAAACCGCCTGCATCCAAGCTGTTTCTTAATGTTTTTATTATTATTATTATTATTATAGTATAATCTAATAGCCCCTCTCTGTAATCTTTTTGGCTATGTCGCTTTAAAAGTAATAGATTAAACTTATATAGCGCTTTTCAAAGATCTCAAAGATGCTTAACACATTAAAGGGAAATACGGTGTGAAACAAACAGGAGACGAACGACAAAGACAGGCAACATACACAGGCACACTCTCATACGTACACACAAAAGTGTCCTCCAGTGTTTGTTGTTTCGGTGCAGCCTTTGCCTACAGTTACCTGAAGGAACTGTGTTACGTTGAGTGTTTATTTTTGTCGTCTGTACGTCACACATTAATAAATTACTCTATTTGGCTTTTTGCTTGCTGGGCCTTTTGTTGCACTGTGCAGTGGCGTGGTGAGTGTGGTTGTCGTCGGCTCTCCGCCGCCGTCTGTCTGTGCTGTCCGCAGTGAAACGCCATGAGCTGACATGAGACCAGTACACGTGCGTTAGGTAAATAACATAAATAAACAGCCTCATCCTGCATTTTGAGTGGAGACAGACAGTCAAGAGTGAGAGAGTTGACAACGGCTGCACTTGTTGTGCTGGGTGAAAGATTTGCAAGTAAAAACACCTGTGTGACAGGTTGGCTTAGGAAGGGTTGAATGCAGATTCCATGTATGTACCTATATGTATATGATGATTGTTAAAATTTAAGTTTGATGTAAAACGAAGGATCGGATCGGGCTCAATATAGCCGATACCGATCAGTTAAAAAATGCTTTGATCGGGCCCAAAACTGATCTTTGAGATCAGATCGGGACATCCCTACCAGGTATATTATAAGTTTTAAGTTGTTTATTATCATATGCACAACAATTACAGACGCCGTCTTTGTCAATGAACAATTAAAGATGATCTAAGACGTAAAATAATGCAAGTTGGAATCTAAAATACAGTATAAATGAGAAATAAAGTACTTGTATTCAAGGAAGACTCTACAGTGAATAGCTGTATAACCATAATGTGAGATGCATTATATGCATCCCTGTAGAAATAGTGTATGAGCATTGTATGGATTTACCCACAGTCCATACAGCCTGTGGAGTCGTGCTGTGTGATTCAGTCTAATCCCAGCTTGGCCCGTAGCGTTGGCATTCAGACGGACATACTGTATATAATGTAGTTCTACAGCACCAAATGTGGCTTTGAAATCCTTTTGATGCTTCAACTCTCCATTTTACAGACACATTTATTCTTTATAACACGAGCTACACGTGTCGCAGTTGGCTGAAAAGTTCCTTTTCTTTGTGCAGACGAGTGAAATGAGTCTACAGTAAAAAGCGGCGCAGGCTGAGGTCCCGTTGGCAGCGTGCCCTGAGACGGGCATTCAGGCAGGGGTTTAGTGGAGGAGCTCATGTTGAGCGGAAGGCCCAGTCTGACCAGAAACCCTCTGAGGCAGAAAACACAACACAGCAGATGTTTCAGTCCGGTGCCAAATAAGTTGGTAACCAGTTGTCCACTGCCAGCCAGACTGGTCTGAATTGGCCCGAGGGCTGGCTTTGTTTATCGCTGCTGGGCTCATTACAAAACAGGCTGAAATGCCACGGTGGACCTGGAGTAGCAGACCAGGAGGAGGAGGAGGAGGAGGAGATGGCTTTTACAAAACTGTGCTGCAGGCTGTGATTGCAAGTGCTACTAGTCTTTAATCTGAAGGCTATAAGGTTGGGGCTGAACACAAAAGAACACAGTAAACGTCTAGACAAAAGTTTCCATGATTATTAACAATGATAATTAATCTTTGTGATTTTGAGAGTACAGATGTTTTATGTCAGAGCCAGACTGATATATCAAATGGTTGGTATTGTCAGCTGATTTTATTTTTATTATTATTACAGGCTACCTAAAACAATGTCGGTGTTACATAGTTTGTCCAGCAGACTTCATTGTTTACAATAATCTGCACCAGCTGAGTTGGCAGAGAAGCACGACAGCTGAACTGATATTGGTCCAGAGGATGATAATCACAACTGTTTGATAGCCAAATTTCACTGCTCACTTTCACTGCACACCAAATCAAGAACTAAAACGTGTATTTTCTCACTTCTCTCTGGTGATATCTAGTCACACAGATTGTTTTATTTATGGTATAGGCTATCTCTGCAGGAGGAGTGCTAGTTAACGTTAGCCGGTGGGCAGCACAGTCCTGCTTAGCTGAATAAGTTAAAGGAGAATGCATTGAATTACATTATTATGCGTTAATCTATTCAGTAAAAATTTGTATTGGGTGAAAGTAAATTACAACTTTATCATGATGCATTCAAATGTAATCCTGTAAAATGTAGTTTTTGGTGAGAAACTTGTTTGAAAGAGATGTTTTCACAGCAATATAAAATAGATAATAGAGAGGGAATTATGACCTGTTTAACTTCCTAACACTGTGTCCTAACTGGATGTGATGCCAGCGAGCATCAGCGACAAAATCCGCTTGATTGCATTGTTTTCCACTGGAGTGTCCTAACTGGCAGCGAGCAGCGCGGCGCGATGCAGAGTGAGAGAGTCAGAAAAGCATTCTGTGCTCCTCTTACTTCTTTTACCTGTTTGGATATTTTGTTCAGTATTGTGGAATAAACAACGGACTAATGTTCCACTATACAGCAGGCTGAGCAGGGACGACAACTGGTGAATAAAACATCTGCATTTAGTCTTTAATAACTTAAACTGTGCTTATGAAGAAATCAGTTGAATCTATATTTTTTTTGTTAGCCTTGTTAGCCTTGAAACAATAACAAAAACGATCAGTATCGGCCGATACTCAGCGACGATCTGCAAAAAAAAAACGTTATGAGGGCATCTCTTCAAGAAAATAGTGCTCTTTTCTCCCCCGTCTCCGTCTCGGCTCATCTTTACAGCTACAGTTGTGTTGGATGTTGCAGAATGTAAGCAGAAGGAAGAGAAGCAAATGTGGGAGATCCCAGTGCAGATGGTTGTGTAGCCTAGAGGGCATCAGAAGGAGCTCAACAGTAAAGACTAGAGACTGAATGGGATTGAGGAGGAGGAGGAGGGCCAGAGCAAAATCAGAGAGGCTGCGAGGAAAGGTGTAAAGTGAATTCCAGAGAGGGAGTCCTAGAAATGCCTCTTGGAGCTCAGTCCAACTGTGATTCTGTCAAAAAAAAAACCTTCACTTCCAGCCAGGCGTCTGAATCTGATCCTGCTGAGAAACCCACTCTGCAAGGAAGAAGTACGCACATGCATCGACTACAAACGCTCCCCTTTGCACATCCACGCACCATCCCTACACTTTCTCATTTCATTCAAACACAAAAACATCTTCTCCGACACACACCTGAGCTCTCAATCATCTCCCACTCTCCCCGAGCCGACGCTTTACAAGACGGAGAGAATGGAGACTGAATAATGACATCACGTTTTCCTGCCTCGTGTGAATTCAGACCGGGGAGCTCTGAAACCTGCCGTCTAATGAAACTGGCACAGGGAGTGTTTGAGGGAGAGGTAGTGGAAGAGAGGTGTGTGAGATTGTGATAGATGGAGAGAGGAAGAAAGAAGGTGTGTATGGTGTGAATTCAATCAAAGAAAGAGGAACATGTATCTATGTTAAGAGAGGAAGATTTTGCAGCCGAGGGTGTCTCTCTCTCTGTGTGTGTGTGTGTGTGTGTGTGTGTGTGTGTGTGTGTGTGTGTGTGTGTGTGTGTGCGTGCGTGTGCGTGTGCGTGTGTGCGTGCGTGAGGCCGTGGCGATAATTCCCCAAATAAATAAACCTCATCCCGGCCAATTTGTCTCAGATAAGCAAAGCCTGGCACCCCTAAACCTACCTTTAGAGAGTGCCAAGTCAGCTTCAGTTGATGCAGTTGGCGTTGTATGAAAGGGCTGCACAGCACTCAGATGTAGGAAACTGGTGGTTGTGTTGACAAGAAGGACTATGAAACAATGCAAGCCCAGATATGAGGTCTGAAGACGGGTAGAGTCGGGGTCGAGCCAGATTAACAAAGGAAAAAGGGAGATTTAGCCGACGGCGAATGTTCAGCAAGAGAGAAATGCACCCAAAGAAGGTACACTCACCGGCCACTTTATTAGGCACACCTGTTCAATTGCTTGTTAACACAAACAGCTAATCAGCCAATCACGTGGCTGCAACTCAATGCATTACGTCATCTAGACGTGGTGAAGACGACTTGCTGAAGTTCAAACCGAGCATCAGAATGGGGAAGAAAGGGGATTGAAGTGACTTTGAACGTGGCATGGTTGTTGGTGCCAGACGGGCTGGTCTGAGTATTAAACTGCTGATCTACTGGGATTTTCACGCACAACCATCTCTAGGGTTTACAGAGAATGGTCCGAACAAGAGAACAGATCCAGTGAGCGGCAGTTGTGTGGACGGAAATGCCTTGTTGATGTCAGAGGTCAGAGGAGAATGGGCAGAGTGGTTGGAGATGATAGAAAGGCAACAGTAACTCAAATAACCACTCGTTACAACCAAGGTATGCAGAATACCATCTCTGAACGCACAACACGTCCAACCTTGAAGCAGATGGGCTACAGCAGCAGAAGACCACCCGGTATTAGCAAGGTGTACCTAATAAAGTGTCCGGTGAGTGTATATTGATAAGAAGTGAAAGCCAATTGGTTGTTCCATTGCAACGTCAGCGTCCAGCAAGAGTCCGCCTACAAAGTGCCGTACAAAAGTAAAACATATTTAATGTGTTGACCAATACAAATATTAGAACTATACATATTATTCTAACTGTTTACTTACTTATTTATTTATTAAACTTTTTTGCCCGGCTGCTTCCCAGAGGAGCATAAAGTGAGCGATGGACATAAGGTGTGTTAGTAAATAGCCTACAACTCCATTAAATTCTGTTGATGTCATTCTACTAGCGCTACTAGCTACTGGCCGATAGCCGGTTGTTTGAAACGTTAATACATCCTTACAGCATACAGGCTGACAGCATATAAAGCCCATGGGTGTATTATAAGATAATAAAAGTGATGAATTACAGCCAATATATCTATTATTACAGCCGCAGACAGCGAGGAGGAAACTGGCAGAACCGGATATGTCATATGAGCGTGCATGGCGGTGCAGTCCCGTGGGACGCCTCTTTATACATCAACGGCCACAGACTCATTGGCGTTTTCAGTCCAAAATGGCAGCAGCGCTACCGCAATGCCATCTAGCAGCAGAGTTTCATCTCTTTGCTTCTACACTCTTTGATGCACCTTCAGAAGGGTGAAAGGAGTGTTCGTGCATCGGGGTTTGAACGAGAGAATCGCAGAACGATTGGAAAGAAACACAGTGAGACAGTGATAAATGAGAACAAACAGATGGTTAGGTGGAAGGAGGGGCAGATGAAAAGATGCAGGGTGTGATGGAGCAGAAAAAGAGGACGCAGAGGAGAAGACTGTAAGGTATGATCACAAGGTTACATCCAAACATGAAAGTGAGCTGAACTTCTCAAGGTTGGGAAAACAAACATCCACATCAGAGTCAGAAAGAAACACAAGTAAACTGCAAATTAACGTTTTCTTCTGCTTTGAGGTTGCAGCTGAAATTACAAATCGGGGCAGGCGATAAATAAATGAAAACCAGGTGTCAGTGGAGAAGTTGTTACAGATAGATAGGATAAATATTCAAAGTATTGGTTATGAATGTATACATATATTTTTATAAAATAATATTAAAAATAAATGTTCTAATTAATTATTTATTATTTATTATTTTATTAATATTACCATTATTTAATTGATAAAATGTGACATAAATTCATATTTCTGTTTTAATTTCCTTCTTTTTTTTACCTTTGTATTAATTCCCTTATTTATTTATTCTTCTGTTTAATTTCCCTTTTATTTTTGTATTTATGTATTTATTTTATATTTTAATTCATGTATTTATTTTATTTATAAATGTTTTAATGTATTTATTTATTTTTGCATTTATTTTTTATTTATTTTAAATGTATGTATTTATGCATTTAGACCCCATGACAAACGTTGAGTGAAATACATGAAGAAATGTTTAAAAGAAATGTATAAAGAAAGCTCCATTTGCTAAATTTAATGATTTATTTAGTTTATTTATTGATTGATTAATTGATTATTATGATATTTTTTATTTTGGCAGGTTCCGTCCTCCATAGATAAGATGATATATAGTTATACTGTACACTGTCTCAGAGAACAGGACTAAGTTGTGTCCAGTGTTTTTATTTATAGTGTCAGTTTTGCAAGAATGCACTAATAAGAGTTCTGAGAAGTGATGAGAATGGTTTCTAAAACAATTAGAAACACACTTCTTGGTATTTTTAGAAGGACAATCAGCTAAATAACTTACTGTCAGTATCACATTTTCATTTGTGGTGTATCATTGTTGTGAACACGCTGTGTTTAGAAGCTGTTACACAAAACCCGGACATGAATGGGATGATATTGTGTAACTTTGACAGGCCTCTATCTTTGCCTCAATGGTGTCACATTGCTCCGACTGCCTGCAGCGTACCTGCGGGTGATGAAAGCGACAGACGGGAGGGAGATGGGGGTTAGCGCGGTGCGGCAGAGGGGGCTCCGCTCCACCAACAGTCGGGCCAATCTGTCAAGATCCGGCAGGCGGCCAGGGCATCTCGCTATCAGCCCGGCCTTGCCTGGCCGGCTGCAGTGTATTTTTAGAGTGATTTAGAGGTTCCTGTCTATAATGATAATAACGCCGCAGCTCCCGCATGAAGCCAGACGCTCTCCTTTTCAATGGAGTCAGAGATAAGAAGGGGATGGCGGGGAGGCTCAGGAATTCCAGCGGCACACGCTGGAGCTGATATGAAATGAGGAAGGATTTAAAGGGCAGCGCCGCTGACTTTTAGCACTGAAATATGTTGTGAATGTGTCGGACTGAACCAAATCCAGCGAGCAGCGGCCGAGGGATGGGATATCTAGCTGTATTGTTTCACATATTAATGAGGAGATTAACTTAAGATATGTGGTTGTTTTGTTTTATGTTAAGGAAAGTATGTTGACATTTCAATTATTTTGTGTGTGTGTGTATCATTTCAGGGGATCTGCAGAGATGGAATATATCATTCATATCAGGGTTTACGCTCAACTTTGTTTTTGACAGCCAATATGGCTGTAAACGTAACGTAAACCCTGATTCATATTTTCACTCGTCAGTCCTCAACCAAACTCTGGCTCTAGAGAAAGACCTTCACGTCTTTACGTTACCTGAAGGCCACCGTAGTTCTCCAACACGCTTGTGAAACTGCGGTAACGTGATCTGCAGTGTGCAAAACTGTGGTACCGCCAGCCACCGTCTGACATTACCGCAGTCTTAGAAAGGGAGGAGTGAGTGGAGGGTTTACTCAGTTGGTTGCAAACTGCAACTACACCACTAGATGGCACCAAATCCTCCACACTTTATCTTTACAAAGGAAATACTTATCCAACAACTTGATGTCAAGAGCAGGGGTCAGCAACCTGCGGCTCTGGAGCCACATGCGGAGCCCTTAGCCCCTCTCTACTGGTGTTTTTATTTATCATTGCTGTAGGTCTACAGTGATTCATACATTCTCCAGCTGCAAAAATCTGTAGCCTATACACCGAATAATTTAAAAAAGAATAATTTCAGTCAACCAAAATGTGCGTCATCTACGGCCCGGTGCCTTATCCTCTAATTTTGCCGAACCTCAGTAGCTCAATTGGCTAGCTATGGATTCTAAATCCCAAAAAAGAAAAGTCTCGGAGGAAAATAGAGAATTTAATAGTGCGTGAACAGATTCAACAACAAAAAAAGACATTTCCAGAACAAGCACACTGGATTTGCTGAAAAGCCAGCAGCAGCTTCCAGCTAAATGTCCTGAGATGTTTCTTCAATGTCCTGCCTCTCATTTGCACCCGGGCCCCTCACTGCATTAGACTTAATAGGCTGTGTTACCTTCATCACAATGCTCAAATGTTTTGCGGATTTTTCTTTATTTTATTTGGCCTAAAATGTCTCTTTTAATAGTAAAGGTTGCTGACCCCTGGTCTAGAGAGGAACATTCAAAGGCTAAGACGTGGATTAAAGCGCCACGAGTCATTCTCAGCTGTTGCACATTTTCATCTGTTGTCAGAATAGAATTAAGACAATATAATCAATAAATAATAAACATCCTTATAATAACAATAACATGAATCTTTGCCTGTGGTGTAGCACAACATCCACAGTGACTGCTGCTCGTTGAAACCGGTCAGAACTGACCTGAAAACAGTCGGCTTCTGTAGATACAGGTACCGTTCCCGTCTTTGCTGAATATCTCTCTCTTTAAATTATCGATCTCATTATCATAATTCTTGATTATATCACGGTGACTAAGTGATGAAATGATGTTATCTGCCACATTAGTGTTAAATGTGGGAACAAAAACATGCAGATATCCTTCTTTAGGGAGACAAAGGACGATAATGATGAACAGCACAAAGTGGTACATTTAATAAACCTTTTTAAAAGCAGCAAAATTAAATGATTCATATTCACTTATCCAGCTATTGGGCATCACCACAACTAAAAAGAAGTATCTTACAATATAGATTTAAAGAACTGCCCAGGCTGAAGGACAAGGACTGTTTGGAATTATTAGACTTAAATCCCCTAACCTGAGGGAGGAGATTCAAAGCCGGTAGTACCGTCCCAAAGCTGGAGTCAGAGAGTGGTTGACCTCAGCCGTAGTAATATTAATATGATGAACGGTATTAAAGTACAGCAGCGATGAGAACCAACAGCTCTCCATGAGCTGCAGCTTACCTCATCTAAAAGTATTTTTATTTCTGTGGTGCACAAAATAACTATAATATATATTAGCAGGGCTTTATGGAGCGGTTGATAAATGATGGAGAAACAGCTGTACTTTGCCACAATCTGAGATTTCTGAGTGCTTCTCCTGTGTTATAAATACCTGAACAGCATCTCGACACGTAAGCCGTAATGTCCTACGATATCCAAACCACGGCTCTCAAGTTAATGAGGCAAATTTAAATTTTATGATGACACCTTTTGTTACTTTAATCTCTACTCTTTATTAGCTCGATTTCTTATCTCTGTTGCCAGGCATTGACCTGATTGTGTCGGTTGCAGACTACTGTAATTCAGAGGATGTAGATAAATTGAGGCACAACGATCCCCGCTGTGGTCAGGTTGATGGAGATCCTGCATCATGTAAGGGCTGTTCAAATATTAATTTAAACCTTGATCCGAAAGATACACACCGAGCGGGCGGACTGAACATCCCCAGAGCAGTTGGGGGGGTGCTTTGGGCAGCTGAGCAATAGCTGCATGTCCATTTCTAGTTTCATATGATGCCAGTATCTTCACTCTAGCTCTAAAACTGAACCCGCTACAACCTCAGAATCACAAGTTGCTTTAACGCATTAAAGAAATTAGTGGCGTTCAAACGAATTTGCGTCAACGTGTTATTATTGCGTTAACTTTGACAGCCCTAATATTTACTATTGCTGTTAAACAATAAAGCAAAAGTATTTCTTATCCGATTACTTGATTATAGTGATGGGGATTCTGTCTCTTTTTAGTGAGCTGGATCATTTGGCTCGGCTCACCAAGAAGAGCCGGCTCTTTCAGCTCCCAAACGGCTCTTCATTTTACCACTTCTGCCTTTTATAATTCAGCTAAATGTAGATCTGTTTTGACGTATGATTAGTATGTGTGCACATATATCACTTAAATTATTCAATGTAATTATACTAAGCCTTATAATTTCCAGAATACCATCATTTTACATTATGTTTGGTATAAAATGACCTGTAGACCGCCAGCACGCTCTCGCACCCCGCCCATCCCTGCTTGATTGTATGATCCTCGTCTGTCATCACGTGATCGGTCGCACAGGCATGCACGTCATGAACACAACGTTCAGTCTCAGTGCATGCATGGAGGGCCCACGGAGAAGAACATCCTATCATTCTGCCTGTCATTGATTTACAAAAAAAAAACGTCTCTCGGACGGGAGCCGGCTCTCATCGTTCACTTTGATCCGGCTCGTTCGTGACCGTCACATCACTACTGATTAATCGATGGAATAACTGTAGAATACTCGATTACTAAAAAAAATCGATAGCTGCAAGAAACGGTCCGACACCACCTCTCGTAAGCGGTCTCGGACCGGTTGTTTTGGTCCAGACGAGAGTACGATTACTGCGTTCACAACAGCTCAATCAAACCACACCACAGTTCGATTGAATCTAAATGTTGGCTTGTGATATTGATTAGAGTAATTTCATTTATAACTAGAATGGAGCTCTGAGAGCGCATACCTCCGCCAAGGTGTGTGACTTGAAGGCGGAGGTAACAATACCAAGGTATTCCCTGGTGAAAGATTATAGTTTTTATAGTCATTTTATTATATGTTTTTAGCTTCTCCTGTCTCTCTGCTAGCCGTGCTTTGCTCCTCTTCTTTTCTGTCTACAAACACGGGTCTGTTCGTTCCCCATCTCTCTGCTGGCCCTCGGGGATACTGGGATTATTGGATGGAGAGAGGAGAGGAGTGATTTTCTGGCCAGCTGTAACTTAATGAAGCATCCCAACACACTAGTGTGTCTTTCTCCTCCTCTGTACAGCCAGAGAGGAAGGGAGAGAAAGAATATACAGAAATGATATATGCATAGATACATGCATTGTTATAGAAGGGACTGAACAGACTAGTTTCCAGTATGTGCTCAGTGTCACAGCGCCTTCTACTGGTCGGAGGATAATATTGCACAGATTTCACTGCTTGGAAGAACTCTTTCTACAGCATTTATGTAGTTTGAAGTTTCTTCCTGTGTTTGCACTTTGCATGACGGACGTGCAGCAAAGTTTTAATTGCATATATTAATAATTCATCTGAGTAATTTCTTATTTTTCAATGCAACAAATGTCTTCTTTACAAATTAGGCCCATTGTGTTGTGTGATTAGTTTCCCCACTCATAATTCCCAGAGGTGCGAGGTTTTATGTGGAGCGTGACTGGACAAATGAATCTCATTGTCCTATTTGTCTTACTGTGTGTCTTGTGCAGGAAATTCCCAACTCGGGGCGACCATCGTGGACGCCTTAGACACCCTCTACATCATGGGTCTGCACGAGGAGTTCAAGGACGGCCAGGAGTGGATCGAGCAGAACCTGGACTTCGGAGTGGTGTGTACCTAAACCTCCTTTTATACACATGGAAACGTTTGGAGCAATAGTTAACAACATGCTCAGGTGTTATTTGGATCTGTTGTTGGTCCAAATACTGAGTTCCCACTCCATTCACAAGAGTTTCATTCACAGAGACTCACAATTTAACAAATCTCAGTGTTACTTGAGTGGCATTAAACACTTTATAGTTTGATTACGTGCTCCTGCTGTGAAAACACACTCAGAAGAAAGCCCTCAGGAATCACAAATCATAACTTCTTATCAAGGTCAGTAGCCGAATGCTTAATTTGGCAAATCACTTTGATAGTCTGCCCTCTCTAATGAGAGCCATTTAGCACTGAGCGTTCAATGCATTCTTCCTCTCCATCTTCCTCTCCGTCTTCCTCTCCTCTCCATCTTCCTCTCCTCTCCTCTCCTCTCCTCTCCGTCTTCCTCTCTGTCTTCCTCTCCTCTCCTCTCCGTCTTCCTCTCCTCTCCTCTCCGTCTTCCTCTCCTCACCATCTTCCTCTCCTCTCCATCTTCCTCTCCGTCTTCCTCTCCTCTCCATCTTCCTCTCC
>CAKAOH010002390.1:0-46652 GCA_916701665.1 Sebastiscus tertius | reverse complement strand
GCTCTCTACCCCCACAGGGAAGTCAGTATTATGATTGGATATCTATTTGTTCTTTCAACCTTAAAAATCCTTCCAATTTCAATAGTGAAGTTGATCAGAGAGCTCAGAGAACATCCATCTTATGTAACCTGTAGCTACTCCGTCTGCACTGACCTGGTTGATCTCTTCCTGAGTGGTTCTGAGCGACTTAGTGATGCTGTCCAGCTGGACGCGACCAGAGAGCAGACTCTGCTCCAGCATGACCTCCTCGTCCTGCAGCCGGCTCAGGTCCGTCTTGGTGCGGGTCAGTTCATCCTCCTGGCCCCGGATGTCGCTCTCTTGAGAGCGGATCTGGCTCTGCAGGGACGAGATCTGGAGGGTGAAAGCAGAACAAAAAGGGAATCAGTATTATATGTGCTGCCTTGTCAGTGGTCTAACAGCAGCAATATTTTAATTATCAGGAGAATGCAAGAAAAGTACAAGGGTTGGCACAACAGGGAGATGGTGGTCCAAATAAGTCAAGTCTCTAACCATCTGGGACTCTTCCTGGCACTTCTGCTTGATGTCGTTGAGCATTCCCTCCAGCTTGGAGCGCTGCTGGTCCATCTCCTCCAGACGCTCCTGGGCATCCTGCTTCTGAGACTCCAGGTCCTGCAGGGTGCTGCTCTCCCTGTCCAATCCATTCTGCATGTCCTGAGGGTTCGCCAAACACAAGCACAGGTTTTTGCATGGTGCAGCTAATGAGTATCATCTTTATCAACTCTCAAAACAGTATCTAATATACACATCATAGTGATTAAGTTGACAATCTTCTGGAGTGGATCTCATATACAACATACAAACATTACATATACAGTACATATACATACAGACATATACATATTTATAACATTTATCTGAACCCCTGAACTTGGTATTGTTTCCAGGCACTAAGATGGACTTGTAGTAACTAGGGGTGGGAGAGAAAACATCGATACAGCATAGTATTGCAATATTTTGTGTGGCGATATTGTACCGATACATGGACGTCAAGTACTGATCAAGTAATCGTCAAGTATTGTTTTATTATATAAACTTTTAACGTCTTAACAATCCAGCCGCTACTCTACTACGTCTTTCAGATGTTGTAGCGGGCTCAGTCTGAAAACTAAAGTGAAGATACTGGCATCATATGAAACTAGAAAACCTAAGAAATGAATTGGTGCCAACCATGTCATGTTAACTTGACGTGAAGAACGCTAAATAACGCTCCAAAGTTACTCTAAATTTTGGTGAGGAAAAACTGGCATGGCCATTTTCAAAAGGGGTCCCTTGACCTCTCACCTCAAGATATGTGAAAGACAATGGGTTCTATGGGTACCCATGAGTCTCCCCTTTACAGATATGCCCACTTTATGATAATCACATGCAGTTTGGGGCAAGTCATAGTCAAGTCAGCACACTGACAGCTGTTGTTGCCTGTTGGGCTGCAGTTTGCCATGTTATGATTTGAGTATATTTGTAATGCTAAATGCAGTACTTGTGAGGGTTTCTGAACAATATTTGTCAACGTTTTGTGTTGTTGATTGATTTCCAATAATAAATATATACATACATTTGCATAAAGCAGCATATTTACCCACTTCCATGTTGATAAGAGTATTAAATACTTGACAAATCTCCCTTTAAGGTACATTTTGAACCGATACAAAATATGTGATTAATTTGCGATTAATCGCGAATAACTATGCACAATCATGCGATTACATATTTTAATCGATTGACAGCCCTAGAGAAAACCAATGCTCTGAAATTTCCTTTTCTATGTTGTTTCTTCTAAAACTGTGTCTTATTAGATAAAACAGATGTTGATAAACTGCATAATTTGCCGTTATGATTTTAACTTTTAACTGATGACTTGAAAATGATTTTAGTTCAGCCAAAACTTACCTGAACTTCACTATTTTGGTGTCTGATGGTGTCCTCCTTTTCCCTGATCTCTTGCTCCAAAGTGAATTTCTCTCTGCAGGTGAACGACAACAGGAAATTAAGTGTTATTATTACTTCTTAACAAAGCCTCTGCTGGCGAGACAATATGTAGACTTGAAGCACTAAAAGAAATCAGAATATTTAGTACATCAGTGTAGGCGTGACCTAATAATTTGAAATATTGTCAAGTACGCCAGATCTAATTATGTTATATTTACTCCAATTTAAATTTTCAAAGAATGTAAGATAACCGTGTTAAGGTATTAGTATGACAACTGCAATAATTTGGTTAAATATAAATTATTTGAGTCCACATGTTAATGACTGTAAAATACGCTCTGACTGGTCCAAAGCAAGGCTCCATGGTGACACTGTTTCTTCGCTAAGTCTCTCTTGGAATAAAAACAATCTAACAAGAGCAACTGGTTGAAGGAATCTCAACAATATTAGATGAAAAATAGTTGAAAGAGTTTAAAAGAGCTTTGAACCTGAACATCACTTCACTACAGCCTCCTCTCCTTTTTTCTCAGAGGAAGAGAAACAAAGCAGTCCTCCTGCTACTCAGGGACTCACCTCTGCAGCTGAGCTATTTCCTGGCTGAGGTCATCCAGCTCTTTGATGCCTGTCAGCTCGGCCGACCCCGTGGAGCTGGCGCTGTCCTGAGGCGAGAGACGGAGACGGACGAGTGAGAGGGAGGAGAGAAGGGTAAGGAAGTATGATGTATGATGGATGAAGCGAGGGTGGCAGGAGGTGAGAACGAAGACAACAAGTGTGACGACGACGGTTAGGACAAAGAAAAATGGACGCGAAAAAGAGGGGACAAGAGGGGGAAATAGGGAAAGGGGACAAAAAGGGGGGAGAAAGAGAGCAGAGGGGACATGAATGGCGCACGGGGGGGGGAGAGGAGCTCCCTGCCGATACGTCTAACAAAACAAAAGACACAGGAAGGAAATACAAACACCTCGCACAGCTAGGGAGGCGGCAGGAGTTCCAGACAATACATGCACGAGGAGAAATGCACACAGACTAGAGAATACATAACAGTACGGCGAAATCTGACTTATATATCAGTGATCAACATATCAAGCCTGTGACAAATCACAATGTCCCAGAATCCTCTCATTTTCCGAGCACTCAAAGAATTGGTTAGACACATGCTACACTTAAAGCTTCAACCTTCAACCTTCTTTTAAAGTTCAACCTCAAAAAGGGAACCGTGTAATTGTGTAATAATCTGTGTAAAAAGAGCTATTTATTTGTAATGATACTACTTGTGTAAGAATTACAAAAGGGTATGTATTTGTACTGTATTTCTTTGAATGCTCTTAATTGATTTCACTCCATTAACGCAAATCCATTTTAACGCCACTAATTTCTTTAACACATTAACACAACTTGCGATTTTTAGATTTGTTTAGGTTAGTTTTAAAGCTATAGTGAAGATACTGGCATCAAATGAAACTAGAAAACCTCAGGAATCCATTGGTACCAACCATGTTATACTAGCTTGTCGCAAAAGAGGTTAAATAACGCTCCAAACTTGCGCTACATTTTGGTGAGGAAACACTGGCATGGTCATTTTCAAAGGGGTCCTTTGACCTCTAACTTTAAGATATGCGAATGAAAATAGGTTCTATGGGTACCCACGAGTCTCCCCTTTACAGACATGCCCACTTTATGATAATCACATGCAGTTTGGGGCAAGTCATAGTCAAGTCAGCACACTGACAGATGTTGTTGCCTGTTGGGCTTGAGTTTGCCATGTTATTTTTTGAGCATATTTTTATGCTAAATGCAGTACCTGTGAGGGTTTCTGGACAAAATTTGTCATTGTTTTGTGATAGTAATTGATTTTTTGAACAGATAAAAAAATGTGTGATTAATTTGTAATTAATTGCGAGATTAACTACGGACAATCATGCCATTAAATATTGTAATCGATTGACAGCCCTATAATAAACACAAAATACAACAGTTTCTTTGATGTGGAAAGTTACTTCTTAGGTTGTTGTCCTTGATTTTGTAGTCTAATTTCACCCTACACACTTTGGGCAGTTTATCCAAAATGTTTGTTCATGAGTCCATTGACCATAACTGTGAAAAATAAAAAAATCAAGCAACCCTTTTTAATAATTTGTCTTTAAACAGAATGAAAAAGCTGCAGCGTGATGTCTGTTTTGATGGTCTGATCTTTGTCTTAAAAATGATCTTATGATGTTTCTTTAAAAGATAAAATTCCTCCACAATAGTTGTTTGGCCAAAGCATAACATCACCTGGATATTCTATATTCGTAAACAACTAGTGAAGAAAGTGACCCTACTTGTTTTACTGGAATGACATACTGTAAGGGGCTGAGGTTCAAAGGAAGTGGAGACATTCCTGCCAAGCAGCTCCACCCACTCCCATATTGGGAGCAGGTGTGGGAAGCCACACACCTGGAGCTATTCTCCTCATCATGGGAGAATAAAAGTTGATTTTTGGGTGGCATATGCTGAGAGTGAGAAGCTAGATTTTCTGTTTTGTTTGTAAGACTTTGGGTGAGGGTAAATAAAAACCGTGTTGACATTGGTTGCTGAGAGACCATGATGATGAATCTGCAGCAGGTGGCAGTGTTTCGACTTTAGCACAGTTGAGGTTTGGAAATTACAACTTTGGGGACAATCCAAGGCATGACAGATATGTTGCAAAGAGTAAACAAGATCTAATAAATTCTGTGTTCTCCTTTGTTGGGAAAACAGAATTGACAAACTAATACATAATACAATGGACATGGTCCTGTTTGCATGGCATGCTTTAGACTGAGAAAGAGGCCCAAGTCCAAACCGGCCCCCACACCCTCTCTCCCTACACACTTCCACTCCGTTTGCACATTCCCGTGGAGGGTCCGCCATATTAAGTGCCATCCCAAACCAATTAGCGGGGAGAGGAAGTGGTTTGTAAAACCCTCCAACAGCGAGCCTGCATCGATGCCGACTTAACCAACTGCCCTTACTGATGACGTGCAACACCGTTTTGTGTTCGTCATGGAACACGCTCCAATGTAAGTTCCGTGCGACTACCGGTACAAAACATTTACTCATAAACTGCTCAAACTAAGATAGACTTTTAATTTATTCTACTTTACTGTCAGACAGACGTTATCAACTTGACTTTAGATCGTATTTAGGATCAAATATACCCTTACCTAGTCTAGAAAACGGTAGACATGTTCATTTGATTGTAAAGCGTTGTAGCTATATTTATACATATACAACATATATTTATTATTTTTGACCCCTATCAGCAGCTATAACCCCAAAATGTATTATATCTTCAACTGTGCAATACTTAATTAACAGTCCAATAATTCAGCTGTGCAATAATCTAGTTTACTCTGGCATTAACACTGCATTTATTTATACAGTACACTTAAACTAACATTCGTATTTATTTATATTAATCTTGCATTTTTACACAATTATAGACGGATCCTATTTTTCAGCGTTATTATTTGCACTGTTGTTATGCACATTTCTTATTTATATTTTCTCTATGTTTACATTTCTATTCAAGATTGGGAGCAAAACTGTATTTCCCCTCCAGAGATCAATACAGTACTTCTGATTCTGATATTAATTTATTTCCTTGGCGGAGAGAGGGAAGTTCATCGCTGTATTTATACCCTCCACCTTAAAGAAGGGTGCTTCATTGAGCTGTGAGTGTGACTACAAATAGAGTTCACTCCATCATGGAGTGGGAGGGCGTAGGGGGCCGGACTGGAATTGGGCCGTAGTTTATGACAGAACAAAAGCGCCACCTTGTGACACAAAGCTCAACTACTCACTCTGCGCACACTAGCTAGTGCAGCAAGTTCAGGTCTCCCAGCTGACATAAGCCCCTCATAGCTCTGTTAGACAGGAAAGAAGAGAGCTCAGAAAAGCAAAAGCATCAAAAACAAGTTTTGCAAGGCAAGGCTGAAAAGCCAGAAAGTAGAACTCAGCATTTACAATGAATATAGTAGGTACAGATGCAAGAGAAAAATGGCTTTGGAAGATAGGCAAAAATTAAATAAAAACGGCAATAGAAAGATGAAGCAGTGGTTGTGGTGGGCTAATGTCAGGACTCACAGGGACCGCTGCTGAAGCTGCAGTCCTCTCTGATGGGGGAATCATGTCTGGGGTTAGAGTGGAGGGAGGGTCTACGCCTTTGGTGATCTTCTGCTGGATCAGGTGCAAGGCCAGAGAGAACTGCTCCCGGGACAGCTTGCCCGTCTGTTTAGTATCAGCGAGTCCCCTGCGGAGAGGAGGAGAGACTTCACTCACAACACAAGATACTGTATTCTTCCTGAGAAATAATACCCAGCGTCCACTGACAAAAATGTCCTCTGAAATGTCACCTTTTTCTAATGCACAGTTTCCACTGCCTTGGTATAAAACACTTAAATATTTTTCCCTTCTTATATTGCACCATAAACTGTTGGTGGACATAGTCGCCGTGACGGCACCTATTGGTTTGTGGACTGACGTTTTGAAGCCTCAAGTTTGGCATTTTGGCCGTCGCCATCTTGGTATTTTTGCAACCAGAAGTGACATGAAAGGGGGACAACTGAGCGCTGAATAAGACATTTTTAGGGGATCAAAATGTTACAATTAACTTTCATGAACTGAAAACACACTGTGAAAGAGTTAAAGTTGTAAGACAAAAATACGGACAACTTCCAGACTGGACAACGCTGTCAATCACAAGATGCTTCAAATGGTCTATTTGACTCTAAATGGGACCATCATTTACTAAATGAACATCATGCTGTATTGAAGAAGACTTGAAACTAGTGATTGAGACCATAAACTCATGTTTACAATGTTTACTGAGGTAATAAATCAAATGAGAAGTAGGCTCATTTTCTCATAGACTTCTATACAATCAGACTTCTTTTTGCAACCAAAGGAGTCGCCCCCTGCTGGCTATTAGAAAGAATGCAAGTTTAAGGCACTTCCGCATTGGCTTCACTTTTCAGACCAAGAAGGTCCCCACTGACTTGCACCCATCTTCTGGAGAAAATGTAATGTTTTAAACTGTCCACCAGATGGAGCTATAGAGTTAAACCTGGTGAGACCTGCTATGCATAGGTGTGAATGATTTTATGTGTTGTGAAAGTAATGAGGAGAACTTGTGCAAATAAATATGATCTAAAGTGAGCTGTGGTCTCACCATATCTGTGCCAGCATAGTCTGGGAGAGGCTGGACTGCATGAAGATCTCTATGACCTCAGTTCCATTCACAAGGCCGTCGTTGTCGCTGTCAGTTTTCTTGAAGATCTCATCGTATCGCTCCCGGTCAGCCAACGGTACCACCCAGTTCACCACTGGCTGGAATGAACAAAAGACGAGATTTATGTGATTTTAGATGAGGGAGACAATATCTGGTAAAACCTCAGAATCAATAGGTTGTTTGTGTTTTAATAACAGGTGGTATTTATGTATTAAGTAAAAATGAACTGTACTGTAAGTCTTGCCAAACATAGTTAAGAGTCTTGATGACAATTTACTGGTTTCTTTATCAACTGTTGACCACAAAGAGCATCATGATTTGTCACTGACTTATAACACATATTCAGAGAAAAGGTGAACAAATTCATGTAAAATCTAAGTTTAAATTCAAGCTGCTGTAACTAAAATGAGCAAGTGATACACATGTACACAGTGCATATAGAAATCTGGTAAGAACACTGACTTTTGCTTTGGGTACATAAAATATATATCTGAGGAAATGGCAATAAAACTGAAGAGGAGAAAAGAACAGGAATGACAAGTGGCATAACAAGAAAAAAAAAAAATAGGACATCACAACAAGTGTCATGACAGCCACGTCAGGTGATCAGGCTACAAGTGCAGACAGAGTCTCGCTTCTCTTCCGATTCAAGGAAACCTGTTTCTCAAAATGTCACGGGTGAAAAATCCCGGCAGCTATAACAAGGTAGAGAGGAACACACTGGCCTGGGCATAATGTTCAAAACAATGTGGCAAAACAAGTCCACCCATAACAATTAGCAACGGAATGGTTTTCAGGCTCTGTGCTCTCTTGTGAGCAAAGAAAACTATTGATTTTTCCAAGAGGATTGAATATTGGTTTTGTGTTTTTAACTTCATACTACTTGAAAATAACCAGCCACAAACCCACATTCAGGAAATGCCATCCTAATACATCCCAAGATTACCATGGCCTTGACTACATGACATGGCACAATAGATGAAGCATGCAACTAATACAGTGAGTCAGCTGTGTGAATCCTACGAGTCTGGTTTCCTTTATGAGGGAGGAAACAAACAGCTAGTAAAAAGTAGTGACAACTTTTTTACTAGAGTGGGGTATATTTTTTTTAAATGGAGAAAGTAGGGCTGGGCGCTAACTCAATATTAACGTTTATCAGATTTCAGTAGAATTATATGTGAAAATATGATCATGTCATAATTTCACAAAATTCTGTTGTGTAAATGAGTTGTTCTGAGCAAAATGTAATTAAAAGCTAATAAATGTTTTTTTTTTATTTCACATGAATGAACAGTTTGATGTAAAAGAAAAGTAGATCCTAGTTATTATGCAGTATATCATTGCATTGAACATTAATGTGATTATTTTATGTGTGATTTTTTATACCGTTTCTATATTGGGATGTATAACAATTAGGGCTGTCAAAGTTAACGCGATAATAACACGTTAACGCCACTCATTTCTTTAACGCAATAACGCAATCGATATTCAGGATGTTGTAGCGGACTCAGCTTTAAAGCTAGAGTGAAAATACAGGGATCATATTAAACTAGAAAAACCTCAGGAATCCATTGTTACCAACCATGTCATACTAGCTTGTTGCAAAGGAGGCTAAATAACGCTCCAAGCTTGCAATCAATTTTGGCAAGAAAAAACTGGCATGGCCATTTTCAAAGGGTTCCCTTGACCTCTGACTTTAAGATATGTGAATGAAAATGGGTTCTATGGGTACCTACGAGTCTCCCCTTTACAGACATGCCCACTTTATGATAATCACATGCAGTTTGGGACAAGTCATAGTCAAGTCAGCCCACTGACAGCTGTTGTTGCCTGTTGGGCTGCAGTTTGCTATGATATGATTTGGGCATATTTTTTTATGCTAATGCAGTACCTGTGAGGGTTTCTGGACAATATTTGTCATTGTTTTGTGTTGTTAATTGATTTCCAATATGGTTCAATAATATATAATAAATATAGTCATACATTTGCATAAAGCAAGCATATTTTCCCATTCCCATGTTGATAAGAGTATTAAATAATCTCCCTTTAAGGTACATTTTGAACAGATAAAAAATGTGCGATTAAAATACAATTAATCGTGATTAAATATTTTAACCGACAGACAGCCCTAATAGCAATATTGAAAATGTGTTCCTGATCATTTTGTGATATTAATTTTAATCATATCGCCCAGCCCTTGGAAAGAGTACTTCACCCCCCACAGACTAATCAATGCAGCGATAAGGTCACTACGCAGACATCAACACCTCAAGAGAGACACCAAGTGAGGCGACATACCGGTGAGCTGGATTTAAAGGAGTGTTTTGGAGAGAGGTTGACAGTACTGGGGCTGAAGGGAGCAGCGCTGGCCAGAGGAGGAGTGCTTCGCGGAGACTCTTTGAGAAGAGCTGGGCCAGCCATAAGCCCAGACAGAGCAGGCAGCACGGCCACAGCACCTGGCAGCGCGCCGGCAGCCTTCTTCCTTTTAGAAGGTGGGATGAGGGAGGTGGGTAAGGTAGTCGGGACAGGCTCTTTCTCCATGGCACGATACACAAGATGCAAGGCCTAGAAAATGGAAAATTAGATCATTTATTAATATCTAAAAACAAATTCTTTTGATTAAAAAAATTAAGTATTAGCTTCCCATAACTATTCTGGAGTGACAGTAAAACTTTAACAAAAGGCATCAGCTCACCACTGTGAATTCATCTTTGTCCAAGTGTCCATCGTTGTCCACATCACTTAGGTCCCAAATCTACAGACACATTATGTAAATGCCAGAATGAACAAGCTTTAGTTGCTTTGAATCGTTAACATTGCAATGTCAGGGAAGACTGCAACGGCATCACTTCAACACGTAATATATCACCTTTCCTAATGCATCCAGAGGTAGCTTGGAGTTTATCAAAACTGGCCTGACTTTATCACCGGAGAGGAGACCGTTTACAGGGCACAGACTCTCAAAAATGCTCTCAAACTTCCCTTTTTCATCAGGCTGGGAAAGAAAAGAAACTCAATTTTAGTTGACGGGCTTGATTTTCTCAGGAATGTTCTTGAAAAATGGTATCAACTCACCCTAATCGCCCACTGAGAGTCAGGTCCCGTCGTTGCAACACTTAATAACGGGCTGCTTGTGTCTCTCTGTAAAAAATGAAGTGAGAATAAGATACTAACAAGCAGACAAAGCAGGCAAACAGTAACATATATAAATACAGTTAGGGATGCAATTTCCTTTACATTATCACTTTTCTGAGACATTCAATGTTCAGTCATTTCTCATATGTGCAACAGAAGTAGATTTTCTCCGCCCAGTGTGTTTCCTACCACATCATTGGATGTTGCAATTGTCAGGAGAGTAATTTAATCACTTACAAATTTGGGTGCAGCTAAATTCTGGTTGAGGTTATTAAGGCTGATGTCATTTCCACCCTGTGCTGAGGCCACAAGTCTCACAGCAATGAAGAAACCCTACGAAAGAGGAAGAAAGCAAGTCAAATCTGGTGTTTTACGCTCTCATCAGCATCCCCACTCACCGTGAGTTTACAGAGAAATTAAGTGTTACCCTTCTATCCAAATAGCCTTTTCTTTCTGAATCTGCCAGATCCCAAATCTAAAAAAAAAATGATGAGAAACAAACAGTTTAGATGCTATTGATCAAATATATGAGTGTGTTTTTCTGTGTACATGTTTGTGACCCACCTTCCCCAGTGTACTGTCTGACAGCCCTGACTTCTTAAGGAACTGAGCTGCATCTCCAGCTGATATTTTGCCTGTGTTTCTCGGATCCAGCTACAAAAAGAAACAATAACAAAAGTGGATACAGCAGACATACCTGTATTATCAATTGATTTTTTATATGAATAATGATATTCAGCTGAATGAAAACTAGAAGAGCTGGAGTGGAAATCACAGCAGACACTTACCTGTCTGTAATAGCTCTCATAGGCTGGGTTTCCACTTGATAACTGGAGAAGCAGACAGGAGAGAAATATAACAGCAGCTAAGTTACAAATCAGAGTGTCAGAAAGCTAAACAACAGCTGTGACGTCAGCAGGCTAAAGCTACATCACTGGTAAGTAGATCAACACAGATTTGCTAACGTTAGCTAACTAACTAAAGGTTTGTTTTGGTTTAGTTGTTGCTACTAGTTAGTCTTTTATTTCCACCAGTACCATCCTCGACGCTAACGTTACTACTTTCCTTGTAATAGTAACTCATTAAAAGGTTGCTATTAAAACGTATCCTCACTTAACCTAGCTAACGTTAACCATGGTAACTTAGTTGACAACGACAGGTTGCTGTGCGGCACTACCGACTCGTGTTCACCACAGCTGATACAGTAGAGATGAGGTTAGACCCTTCAACGACTGTCACTGTCACTCGATGATGATCGATAAAGACATTTGAGACTTTTCTGGAGCTGTAGAGAGTTGTTACCTGGCTGAGAGTCATGAGCGCCGCCATATTTCCTGGTGTCGCGGGAGTGCGCAAACGCCCCTTAACCGAGCGGGCACGAGCGGCGACAGGTAGGAGGGGGCATACTTCCGGTGGTTTTACCGACTTCCCGTGGGTGTACCTACTTCCGGTGGGTGTACCTATTTCCGGTGGGTGTACCGAGTTGGTTTGTTGTGATCTTTGAAGCTTAATTTGCTTCAAATGGATCCGGATGCTGTTATCGGATGCTGTTACCGGATGCTTTCGAGTTCAAAGTTGAGAAGATTAATGAACTAAAATTTTCACTTAGGGCGGTCCTGTTTACCCTTAATTTGATATTTAAGCATTATTTTTAGACCTTTTTTTGGGGGGGCTAATGAAAGTTTTACATTTTTATATTTCAACATTTGTTCAACTGTTTTTAGCTTTTAGGTTAAAGTTATTTGAAAATTTGAGCATGTTTAAAAGTCGAGAAACCCCCCAAAAAGTAAAAAAATTCTCTGTAAAAGTCTGATTTTTTAGATTAATCAGAAGATGCGTCTTATTTTTATACATTCCTTTAATGACAGATGTTAGGACCTGGACACTAATTTATTTTTTCTGCATTTTACTGCAGTCAGAGGCATTAATTTAAATCCAGTGACAGATGAGACTTCAGTCTCTCTCTCTGTGTTTGAACACTATGAAGTGTAAGTGGCAGCAAATCATCTGATGTCAGAGGAGAGATGAGAAGTTTTGTTGTGAAACACATTTTTTTTAACTGAGCCATGTTGGTTTTTGAAAAAGCTGACTTTTTCAGAAAAAAACGTCTCAGAGGGTAGAGCAGGTCGTCAACCAATCGGAAGGTTGGTGGTTCGATCCCAGGTACCTCCGGGTCAAATGTCGAAGTGTCCTTGAGCAAGACTCTTAACTCCAAATTGCTCCCGAAGGCATAGCCATCAGTGTGTGAATGAGTATTTAGATTAGATCCTGATGGGCAAAGTTGGCACCTTAGCAGCCTCTGCCATCAGTGTGTAAATGGGTGAATGCTGATATGTAGTGTAAAGCGCTTTGAGTGGTCGGAAGACTAGAAAAGCGCTATATAAATGCAAGTCCATTTACCAAGTCCATTTACTTATGAGTCCAAACCCAGCAGCAGCTCTGTGATGTTATCTGAGCCAAAGTGAAGGAGATAAAGTGAACTGGATCTGCAGCCA
Source organism: Sebastiscus tertius (assembly GCA_916701665.1). NCBI lineage: Eukaryota > Metazoa > Chordata > Actinopteri > Perciformes > Sebastidae > Sebastiscus > Sebastiscus tertius. The sequence continues at coordinate 33,824 of CAKAOH010002390.1, read as the reverse complement.
GAGCTGTTGTGTTCAGTCATCACTCTCACAGCTTGTACTAGTGTCAGTGTTTTCATCATTTTCATAATGTACTGAAATGTGATTTGATATTTAGAGTTTTGAGTTTCAGTTTGAGTGTTATTGAGGGTTAAACTATCTTGGTTAATTATTTTGTATGTGTGTTTTTTTCTGGTATTATTTTCCATCTTAATGTTTTTTAATATGTTTTTATAGTAATTTTCATGTGAATCACTCATTTAATGTCTTGGCTATTTTTTTGCAAAAAGGTTGCATTCAGTATGCCATTAAATGTACCATAATAATAATAATAATAAATGTATCATTTATGAATTGATACAATGTGAAATAAATTGATATTTCTGTTTTAATTAGCTTTTTATTCATTTACCTTTGTATTAATTCCCCTATCTATCTACTCTTCTATTTAATCTCCTCTTTTATTCATTTGTTTTATTCTTTTTTATTAACTTTTAAATGTATTTATTAAGAAATGTAAAAAGAAATGTGTAAAGAAATGTATAAAGAAAAAAAAGACAGAAATAAATAGGGGGAAATACAAAAGGAAAATCTTCCATACAAAATTAAATAAATAAATACAATTTAATAATTAATAAATACATTTAAAATAAATAAAAAAATAAATGCAATTTGCATTTGCAAATTTAAAAATTAATAAGAATGAATAAATAAATGGGGAAATTTAATAGAAGAGTAGATAGATAGGGGAATTAACACAAAGATAACTAAATAAAGAAGCTAATTAAAACATAAATATCAATTTATTTCACATTTGATCAATCCAGCCATGAACTGAGAACTCTCTGTAATAATCCTGCTGACAGACAGATAGATGCAATGTAAATGATCACACTGTATAAAGTTGGTGTTTGTGTGGAACAGCTCCTATAAAAGCACAGACAATCATTAAACCTTAATTAGATCCCGATGTGTCCGAAGATTTAGATGATGAATGAAGGAACCCGTAAAATGACAAGAATGTGCATCAAAAAAAGACTGTAGGCTACATGCAGCAAAGACTCCTCCTGCTGCTGATGATGGCTACAGGTATTTACTAAAAAACTTTACCCATGTTGTTAACAGTTGTTAGTAACAGTATTGGTGAGAAGAATCAGACATTTGAGACCTCTTTTCTTTTATGAATTTGGAGAGGTCTTGAGTGCGTATCAGCCAAAAAAACACGAAAATAACATGTTGTGATTAGATGGAAACTCAAATAATCATAATCTATTGACAATACTGAGAACGAACTTGTCTCTGCAATTAGCATGAATCAAGAATTAATAATCCAGTTGCAGTGTTTCTCATTAGTCTATAGATTCAGGTGCTGCAGGAGTTTCAGAAAGTTTATAGAGTGAAATGAAATATCATACAAATTACTAATCACACAGATGTCCAATAATTGATATCACACATCCTCTGAATGCCCTACAGTAGGTCTCTCTAGGTCTCTAGTTTGTGGTTGTAAAGTTTCATGAGGCTGTGATTATCCTAGAGGTCACCACATGTCATTTTATACAGTGAGGTCATATTTAAAAAAATGGTCTCACTGCATTGAAATGTCTACTATGGGGACTGACATCATCACACATTAATACAATTGGGCTCATTGGATCCACAAGAGTCTCAGCTTTACAGTGATACACAATATATGCAATTCCAAGACTGTTTAGGGACCCCAATATGCAAAAATATTTAAATACACCAATTAAAAATAGGCGTATATAACACATTTGTACTGCATGCAAAAAACTGCATTTGATGACCATAAAGTGGGCATGTCTGTAAAGGAGAGACTCGTGGGTACCCATAGAACCCATTTTCATTCACATATCTTGAGGTCAGGGGTCAAGGAAACCCTCTGAAAAACGCCATGACAGTTTTTCCTTGCCAAAATATAGCGCAGGTTTAGAGCATTATTTCCCAACATGCTAACAGGACATGATTGGATTGCTTAGGTTTTAATTTCATATAATAGCAGTACCGTCACTCTAGCTCGAAAACTGAGCCTGCTACAGCTTCTGAAAAAAGTAGTCAGCCAAGGGCGCCCTCAGACGGATATTGCTGTTTGTCGTGTGTAGAAGGGTGTGTGTGTGTGTGTGCAGTAGTGCGGCAGCAGCACTGTCCCGGCAACTGACATGGGGAAGAACATGTTAGCCTGCTGCGCTGCGAAGCTTTGAATATTTCTCACTGAAGCCCAAAAAAAATGGTATTCAGGACAGCCCTATAAATTATCTTAAGAAACAGCAAGGTTTGATTACCCATTGGACAAAAGCAGGCAACTGTCCAGTGCCCCCTTCAGGGACCCCACAGGCAATCCAGTCGGTTCACTGTATGTAGTAACTAATATTGCAATTTAGTGTAGGAATATCATGAACTGCATTTTTACCAAATCCTGGGTCCCTGCCTTGTTGAGAGTCCATGTGTCAAAATCGAATTGTAATATTTTAATTTTTATTGATATTTTGCTTATACGGTTCATATTCCTGAATAAAGTTGTGTTTAATGAAATTACTACAAACAAACTGAAGTGGTAAACCTGGAGTTGGGTAGTATTCCAGCAGCAGGAGTACTGGTTGGTTTCTGTGGCTCTGGGCAAAATATAATGAAGAGAATGTTGGTGTAAAGTCAGATAATTATAATAATTTTAACTACATACTTACCAAAATGTCCATACACAATATGACCAGGCAATAAGGTTATAATCTTTTAATAAAAACTTTGGTATCAATAACATTCTGTCCAATAAAAATAAGGTGTGTGACTCTTAGTGATGTCATGAGTCACACCAGGGGCTCACCATCTGTTTCTCCAGACTTTTGGGATATAATGCAGGTTCCATCACATTACCATGAAGACATTCATGCCATTTCAATGTAGAAAAACTATTTCCTTGTGCACTTAGATGAAGATTAAATCATGTCTAAAAACTTCATTCAATTGACTGTGTGGGAAATAAAATAAAAAGTCAGTGCTACAGAAAACCAAAGTAAGTTCCATTACAATCTTGATTTGTCTGTATTTTGTGTTTTTTTTTTTTTTTGGTTGTTGTTTTAAGTAAGTCTTATGCATTACATGTTCAGTTATGTGCATCTTTTGTTTTACCAGGTTGCAAGAGGAAATGAAGTTAAAATCTGAATGGCAATGTGTCATTTCAGAGCTTCTGGTTAACTGTGCAACCTGTGCAAGGGAATCTGCAAATAACGTAGCTGTATAGATCCAAGAAAATCAAGAAAACAGTAGGTTGTCAGTGCCTCCTTATTCTCTGTTACAAAATGAGGAATGGACTTTGTCGGTGGAAAACCTTAGAATCACTCAAGCATTTCAGGGGCAACAGGCTAACATCATGACCAAAATTAAAGAAAAACTAAGTCCATTGACCCCTTTCACCATTTTTGCACCCCAAATTAGATTGTGTTCGAATCTCAGGGAAAGGATGCACAGCAGCCACAATACCCCTGGGAAATACAAAACAGAGTTTCTAAAGGAGGGACAGAAGGAATCTCTGGCCACACCTCCTCAAAGCTCATCTTTATCTTGAAGATTTGCTTCCTCTTCATCTCTTTCTGAAGAGGCCTTCTCTCCATCGTCCGTTGTTTCTTCCTCATCCTCCATGTCTTCATCATCATCTTCACCGTCGCCGTCATCATCGACTTCGGTGTCTTGTTCTTTGGTCTTCGCCTCCTCTTCCTTTCGGTTCAGGTCATCTTGCTCCTGTTTCATTTTCCTCTCTGGCTCCTGTGGGGAAAGTTTAGATGATCACAAACTGTTGACTCATCTGTTCAGTATCTCACTGCACAAATGACAAAGAAAAAAAAATACCAGCATACCTTTGTCACACCCCATGTCTCCATTGTAATGTCTTCTGCTTCCTTCACATCGTCACTGATCAGGAAGTTGTCAAAGATGGTACCAGATTTCACCTGCGATAAACAGTAACAAATGTTAGCACAAATACACACACTGTTTATTGAGCAATCACTATCGTTAATCCGGGCAGACAGTGTCGTTACGCCGGGGAGACACACAGCTCACATCCTGCTAAACTAAACTAAATTTTTACTAGGAAAGTTGCTGCATGTCCACGACACTACACACAGCAGCGTGGCTGCTAAGTTAACGCTCCCGGACGGGTGGACTAAGGACTCAGTTGACAGTTGTGCTCATACACTGCAGCTGGCGCAAGGCACAAATCTTGTCGGTTAATAATCGGTTAATGAGGGTCGGTTATCGGTTAAGAACAATTTTTCAAAATGAGCATCCCTAACTCAAAAGATGATCTCCTTCTCTCTCTCACCTGCCAAAGATCAAGGCCTAAAACAGCAATTTTGTCAAACTTGTAGATGTTTGAATCAGGACTGTATTCAGGATTGTCGATCTCAGGATGCACCCATGTTCCTTTGTAGTTGGGGTTGTCAATCTGTTTTGGTTTCCATTCTCCCTGCAATATAAAAAATATTTATCAGGCTTTAGCAGAGTAAATATATCAATCATTTCTCAGGCAGAGGAGATTACACAAAGTGTAAGTTTTGGCCATGACTATCCAACTTTAGCCTACCTTGTACTCTGGGTTAGGGATCATGGGTGGCTCCCACTCTCCATCCATATCCACCTCCCAGTCTTCAGGCTTTTTAGCGTCAGGGTCTGGAATGTTTTCAGGTTTGTCCCAGTCCTAAAGAAGAACAAACAAAGTTGAACTAACAAATTAGAGAATGTAAATTTAAAGCGCAGGACTGCTGTGGAAATCTGGGAGAGAAATACATTTTAAAAAAAAACACTCATTTCCCATGGACCAACACTTACCTTGGTAACAGCACTCTCAGCCAATGCAAAGCAGAACAAAAGGTCAATTTTATGCTGGATGAGGCTGACTAACTTTATCACTTAATTGTAATCACCTCGGGCTTGGTGTCAGCATCATCATCAATCTTGGCACGATCATCCCAGTCCTCTGGCTTCTTGGCTTCGGGGTCCTTAATTGTCTTAGGAGGCAGGAAGTCCCAGTCTTCCTCCAGACTGCCAGATTCTACCTTCTCATTATCAATCTTCACCTCATAGGTCTGATCGGGATTCAGGATCAGCGTGTACATGTGGGTCAGCTCATCATCCTAGAAAAAAACAGAAGTGTTTGAATTAAGTCACTGGTGCAGAGGCAGTGCATGTTTGCAAATTGTAAAAGAAACTATATATATTTTTCTAAATTCAAAATTACCTTGCACTTAATCTCTTTCTTGATGAGGTGATTCTTGCCCTTGTAATTGAAGATGACGTGGACTTTCTTGGTGCTGTAGCCACAGATATCAGGGCCTGGGTGAAACAAATTTAATGACTAGATGTTCCAAATCCTGTTACTATAACCATTCAATTACAATTGCATTAACAGCATCACTTACCAAACATGATGTAGTATGAGGAGTCTCCGTGCATTTCAGTCTGATCCAAATCAGCGGGGAAGACCTTCACATAGCCACCACCACAGTCGATCTTCTGCTCATGCTTAACTGTAAACTGAATGACCAGAGGCTTGCCCTCATTGCTGAAAGGCTCAAAGCGGGCAGAGGAAGCATAGAAACGAGCATCCTGGCTTGTTTGCAGACCTGAAAAAGAAAGATTTTTTTTTAGCAAACACAAGACAGACACAAAAATAGGTTCTCTTTGACGAAGTGTGGGAACTGGATTACAAAATAGAGACTCCGAGGGGCATTAACCATAGACTGGATATAAGAGTGGTTTGCAGGAGTAGAACTGTTCAAGAGCCAAGCTGAGAAGGTGGAAATGTGTTTTTTTGGATTACGTCTGTAAATATTCCGTCATTAAAAAATATGAATTCAGTATTTACACCAGGAGCACATTTTAATGACAGGTGCTGTGGTATTTTTTTTTTAGCCATAATGAACATAGCATGATCAACACAAATGAAATATATGATATTTCTAATTAAAAGGACGTGTTTTCGAATAAGTGGATTAAAGCACAAAACGTTTACCTTTGTCTTTCTCAGCATCTCCATAGAAGCTGCCAGCTGTTAGTTTCCACTCTCCATAGTCAGACTTGTGTTTGGAGTTCACCCAGCGACTTCTCCATTCATCTGAACAGGAAACAAAAACACAATAAGTTTGCTAAGTTTTATGATAGATAGATAGATAGATAGATAGAAACTTTATTGATCCCGAGGGAAATTCAAGTTTCCAGCATCACAGTTCTATAGTGCAAAACATGTTAGTAAAAAGGCAGTAAAAAAGTTAGTAGTGCAAAGTACAAAGTATAAAAAAAAATATACCAGATATAAAAATACAAGGAGATGAAGAAAACTGTTAAAAGTGAATATAGTGCAGGGTAACAGCTGTGATACAGGACTATTAAAAAAAGTGAATATAGGGCAGAAGAGACTGTTAAAAATGATTATAGTGCAGCAAGGTAACTCCAGTAGCTTAGTCTAAAGTGCACCTCTTTCAAAATACTACTACTTCCCGAAAATCCCATTACCCAACAGTCAGTTCATTGGCGTTGCTCTTTGAAACTGATAATCTGGCAAAAACACATCTTATACTGCAACTTAGGCCACAGTTAGCAGCTTATAGGTGTCAGTAGTGATACGTTTGCTTGCTTTGGGGCCTTTCTAAAGTTAGCCAACCCAGTTAAAGTTAGGACACTGAGAGGAGACCCATTTCATACTGAAATACCGACTGAAGAAACTAGTGAAGACAACAAGCTTTTAAGACAATCTCACGATGATAATTGCGACACAAGCTGACGGCTAACAGTCAAGCTAACATGCAGTGATGCACAGCTAGTTAGTGTTATTGCATTTTCTTTGCCAAACTTACCACCGTCCAGAAATTCCTCCCGAAAGTAAATCTTCGCCTGAACGCAGCACACTGCTAACATCACCGCAACTACACCCAACACTTGCATTTTCCCCATCTCTCAGCTTCACTTTCTGCTGCTGCTGACAACGTCCTCGCTGAGTATATTGAATAGCTGTTGGAGGAGGAAGAGAAGAGTATTTAGAGTCGCTCCAGCGAACAGATGTATGCCTGCTATTGGACAACAAGACGGTGTGTCTGGACCAATCACAGGAGACCACGAAACATATGTCCTCTCTAGTGCCTGATCCAGGACCAGTGGTTGTTTTAATCATCATATCAACAGTCCTGCAGAGGGGGCCAAATATCACATGTAGAAAATAAAAATTACAACCAACTTCCCTCTCTCTGACAAGGAAACTATAAACAAATAAATATCAGAATCAGACATACTGTATTGATCAAAACTGAGTTACATTTTGCTCCCAAACTAGAATAGATAGGTCAGGGGTCTCTGAGCAACCTGCAGCTCCTGAGACACATGCGGCTCTTTAGCTCCTCTCCAGAGGCTCCCTGTGGGTTTATAAACATGGAAATGAACAACTGTTCTTTTGTTTACATTTTCATTTTTATTTATCATTGTTGTAGGTCTATGGTACGACGGAGTATTAGGGCCACATTGAGGGAAAAAAATAAATCTGAGATTTGGAGAATAAAGTCATAATATTACGAGAATAAAGTAATAGGTTTACAAGGATTTCTTTTTTAGTATTACGAGAATAAAGTCATAATATCATAAAGTAGGAATTTTGCGTGTTATTTTCTTTTTTCTCGTAAAGTTATGACATTATTCTCATAATATAAAAAACAATTCTGATAAAGTTATGACTATTCTCATAATATTACGACTTTTTTTCTCGTAGTTATGACTTTATTCTCATGATATTAAAACATTCTCATAAAGTTATGACTTTATTCTCATATTACATTTTTTTTCTCGTAAAGTTATGACTCTATACTCATATTAAAAACATTTTCTCGTAAAGTTATGACTTCATTCTCATAATATAAAATTTTTTTCTCATAAAGTTATGACTTTATTCTCGTAATATTAAGACTTTTTTCTCGTAATATGACTTTATTCTCGTAATATTATGACTTTATTCTTGTAATATTATTACTTTTTTCTCGTAAAGTTATAACTTTATTCTCGTAATATTAAGACTTTATTCTCGTAATATTAAGACTTTATTCTCGTAATATTATGACTTTTTTCCCGTAGTATTATGACTTTATTCTCGTAATATTAAGACTTTTTTCTCGTAATATGACTTTTTTCTCGTAATATTATGACTTTATTCTCGTAATATTAAGACTAGACAACAAAATGAATAGGGCTACAACTGAAAGAAATACATGGACGAGCATAATAAAATCTTTGAAAAGGCCATAAACACACTGGAAGTTAGCTCGGTTAGAGACGTTGAGATTTAAATTACCGCTAACCGTTAATACGTCATCTCTGGTGCAAACGGCTGGAGCGCGTGGCATCTCTCAACGGTGACCATTAGATAACGTTAGACCAACAGTAACAGTTGAGCTGATAACGGTCGGTTTAGCGTTAAAACTTCATTGTCAGCGGGTCTAAAAACAAAATAACACCAACGAATTTAGTTCTACTCGGAAAACAGAAACAGCACCAACAGAAAAAATGTGGCCAACTGAGTCTTGGTAAGTACAGAAAATACGAAGTAAGATATCAGCAAACATTAAACTCCGGGGTAGTTTGTTAACGGTAACTATGACGCAGCTAACTCAGCTATCACAATCAATGCTAGCATCAGGCTAATCAACGACCGTTGGTTAACGCCCACCCAGCGTTAGTTACCGAAACTAATTTAGCATCTAACGTTAGCTATTACATACAATAAAGTAACGAATGTTAGCTTTTACTTTTATTTAGCTTGGGGTAGGCTCTGCTTTCAACAGTGATATGCCATTACAACGGTAACGTTGCATGAACGTTAACTAGTTACATAATTAACGCTAACTAACGTCAGTTGACGTTAACGATATGCGTGATGACGTATGGCGTATGACATGAAACGTTGACGTTACCCTGCTGTGTGTTTGTTGGTGTGATGCGTCATATCCCGCCCCACATATGACACGTTAGCGTTAGATAACTGTTAACAGCTTTTAACACGTTAAATGAAAGTCAACCCCAAGATTCAAGATGTTTATTGTCAAGCCGGTTATACAAGTACAATCGTGTGAAATGCTTTTTGCTGGGAAGCTCCATTAAAAATAATAAGTTATATTAAAAATATTAAAAGGAAATACTTTGTACAGGGCATATTAAGAGCATATACAGGCATATTAAGAACATATAGTTACATATCAGGAAGTCTGAATGTACATATATAAGAAAAAACTGTTCCTCAGTCTGCTGGTGAGAGTCCTGGGGGTCCTGTATCTTCTACCAGAGGGCAGGAGGGAGAACAGGCTGTTGTTGGGGTGTGTGTTGTCCTTAGTGACCCTCAGGGACTTCCTGAGCCACCGCTGGGTGTACAGTTCTTGCAGGCTGGGCAGCTCGCACCCGGTGATGTGTTGGATGTTGTCATGAATGTCATTATGAATGTCAGCTTGATGAAAAACTGCCATAATTTACTGAAAAAAATACACAAATCTCTCAGCTTACTACCACCTCTTTGGGGCTTCAACGTCATAGAAGTCACTGTGTGTATTAGATAGGTCTAACTTACTAAACTAACTATGTTAGAGGAAACAAGTTCAGGCTCCAGCACTAGTGACTGTTTATTTGTATGTAATCTAGAGAGAATAAGCTGATTAACAGATTTTTTTTTCTTTTTCAATAGCAAAGGAGGTGATATTGCTTGAGTTCTTCATGATGGATGCGCATGATCCAAAGGCAAACCAGCATGGATCTCAGGTAAATGGATTTAACATCTTTACATGCTGGCTTACAGAATAAAAAAAGTAAACAAATCCATTTATTTATTATGGTACAGCGGTTTTACGCATGCAAGTACTATTACTACTATTTACAACCTGTGTCTTCCTCAGGCCGAATACGGGCAGGCAAGAGAAGAGCGAAAGAAGCTCCTCACCCCTGCACACAAGTACATGATTGACCTCCTGGCTGACAGGCTGTCCTTGGAGCCAACAGCAGTAGAGGAATTTATTTTAGATTCTTCATCTGTGAGTTTTCCCAGAAAGGAGCATCATATGCACAATGGCATGGTTGATTGGATGGTTTATGATTCCAAACTTGTTGCAAATTGCCTTCACATAACTGTGGGAAGTAAGTTAGTAGGGATTTCCCGTTTGATTTGGATAAAAATGTGCGCTCTGTATTTATGGTGTCGATTCATGGCATTCTGTAGCACTGTATTGTTGTGGCTCTCTTGATTTTAGTTTTCATCTTCATATTTTTTTCTATCTAAGATGACAGGAAGATTGTGTTTTTGGTTGAATGTCTTTCATGCCTCCCTTACTATACCACTGGTTACAAACCTGGGGGTCCCGACCCCCACTAGGGGTCGCCAAAGCTCCACGGGGGTCGCAAAGCCCTCTTGATTGAAAGGGGTGTAAGACAATCCTTAAATATACAGTTGGCCTGTATCTCAGCCTTTCATTAATTTCTCTGAAGAAATATTTAGATATGAACTTAAAACAAATCTCACAGGATAAGGGCACGGTGAAGACCTGAACACAAGTTATATTCATAGAGCTTTCACTCTCTGCTAAACAGCCTCATCCTGCATTAGAAAAGTACGCAGTTTAAACAACCAAAGAGCTAAAAGGACAATGGCCAAGTATCGGGGAGAAGAAAACACAAAATTTGTCAAAAAAGAAACCTATTATTGATTGCTAAAAAAATACATAGTGCAGAGGATGGTATTACAAGTTCCTAAAAATAACAACAAAAATTCATCTCTGAAGCAATATTCACAGGAATGAATTGCTCAAAATTCAACCAAATTCAACCGATTTACACAAACTTCCTGCAGTTAATGCATTCACTATTTGGGTTATTGTACAGTTTATCAGTTGTTCTGTACTGTTATAGTTATGCATTAAATATAATATGAAATATAGGTAAAACATGTTACTTAGTTAGGGGTTGTCAGTTTATTCAATGATTGAAAAGGGGTCACTTAGAGAAAAAGGTTGGGTACCACTCTACTATAGCATTACTGTTAAAAAAGTTTTTCATTTCTTTTTTTTGTTTTCTTGCTCAATAGCTGGCTGCTTTTGATGATTTCTTTGCCAAAGGAGGTTGTAAAACCATTTCCTTTGTGTATCAAGAGGCTGAAGTCCCAGGAATAGGTAGGCATAATTGTATTGCATAATTGATTGTATTTGTCCCTACACTGGTGAATATTCAAACTTAAGTACACAGAATCAATAGGTCCATTACTGTTTTTCATCTCATCAAAAAACATTTGGATTTAATTGAATTTCAGAATGTGGACGCTCATATGCTGGGACTACCAAAGGGGGAAAAGTATTGAGACTGTTTTTAGCCAATCTGTCTCAGACATGCCTTACAGGCATTTGCTGCTCTTTCAGACGGACTACAGTGGACATTCCTGTGGATTTAGAAAACATACACGAGGTAAGACAGTCTTGTATATGCAGAGTGGTGTGTTTCTTTAATTGTAATTTGTTTATTGTTTTATGTGATATTGATGCATTTTCACGTTGAATTATTGCACTGTACATCAGTGAGTTTAGCACCCCCAGTGCTGTGATTATTACTTAACAAGCCACATGTACCGCTCATTTTTTAGAGGATTCACTAATCATAATTAATCATTGTGTGCTAAAATAGCAAAATATAACAGTGAACAATCTATTTAGTACAGTATATTATAATGCCTTTTGATGATAAGTTGCTTTTTAAAAAAATTAAAACGGAAGGCTAACGGTAGGGATGCACCGATCCGATTTTTTCGGTCCCGATAGCGATACCTGGGCTTTGGGTATCGGCCGATACTGAGTACCGATCTGATGCCAGTGTTTAATTAATAAGCTGTATGCCTCACTGTGTGGAAGTGACTGGGATCATTCTGTTATGTGTAAGGAAACATCAGGCTCGACTTAAACATCACTTTCTTAACTTTTTAAAGCAAAATATAAAAAATAAATGCATTGATACAAATTTACTGAATTGTTATTTATTATTAAAATAGTAAATCGTACACCAGCAACTTGGAAAAAAAACTTTCATAATTAACACAAGTTACATTTCAGGTGTAAACCTTTTTAATGCAGCAACAAATTGGTCAAAACTTAAAAGGGAATTAGAATTCCAGTATTTAATGTATATAGTATATAAACATGGCACTGAATTTAATAGATCGGCCCCATTGTCATCGATATCCAATCCAGCTATTTAGTCAGGATCAGCCCAACAGCCGATCCAGTATTTTTATCTGTGCATCCTTGGCTATCAACGAATGCATACATCCACCAAGGCTAAACAACTCTATATTCATCTTAATAATACAAAAAGTATTTTACTTTTTATTCTAAATATGGATCTACATATAAATACTGACAGACCTTCATAGATCATTGATAGATAGAGATCAAGCGGATTTAAAATATTGGGGCTTTAAAAAGGATGAATTTTGAAAATGTTCAAGTCAGTCAGACCCATGACAAATGAGCCATGGGCATGCATCATGTTGCTGGAGTGTTCCTATTGCCAAAATACTTTCAGATTTGGTAAGATTGCTTAAGTTGATGCTATCGTGTCTGAGGAGTCTGCAGTTTTTAATACTATTTAACAAAACAGACAGTTTTACTCATTAGGACACCTTCAACCAGTCAGATGAAGCGAATCAGAATTCCCTATATTTATTTGGTAAAAGTAAGCAACTATTGTCATTGAAAACATGTTCTGCATTACTTAAGAGGATGCTCACATCTGATGACCATGTAACTAGCACTAAGCTAGTTTTTATTTTTTGCCTTTGGATTTCGTGAAGTGATGGATGTTATTGTCTTGATGCTTTGTAGGAGATCTTCTTTTCAATGGTTGATGCCACAGAGGGCCTCCTGAAAGGAACAAGGGATGCCTACAGCTTTCTGCAACCAGCTCTTGACACAGCACAAAACTGGGGTGTCTTAGATAAGTCTAGACATGGAAAAAGATTTAAAAAGAACTTCATTTACAGCATGGAACGTTGTCTCAGCTCCTTAGATGGTAAGTCATTATTTTATAATATTTTATTTTTCTTTCAAGTTTTGATGTTTAGAAGACATTATAACAGTAACATGTCTTAACTATTTTGTTTGGCAAGTCATAATTTATTGCTTTGAAATTGTCATTTGTTGCATTATCTGTTAACAGTGATATTCTTTTCACCAAATGGTGGTCTTGAAGTAAATTTTAAGTTTCTTGTACTTTATCTTTCTTGTTTGTACCCCAGACCTCCAGATGAGAAATAAGAGTGTTGTTCATCTGAATACAGTCACAGATCTTGACTTCTCTAAGTTGGCCTCCCTTGAAGATATGAAAGTTGCAGCTGCCAACATTGACATGGTGCATCGACTGGAAGAAATTCTGATGCAATGGTATAGGCAAATCGAGCAGGTTGGTAAAATTAAGATTTTATTGTTATTAACAGGCGGTCAAATTTCTGTGAACAGAAACAGGGTATCTCCTGGTATCAGATCAGAGACAATACAGTGTCATTAAGAGCATGTTTATGGTTTATGCAGTGGGTCCAAAATATAAATGGAAACTGCATATAACATTGGACATGGAACATTTTTCCATGGTGAATGAATCCATATTTTGAAATGTTAAAGCATATCACTTCCTAAATGAGTCTCATATCTCATTGTAGATTCATTGATTGAATTGCTAACCATTGTCTGTATCCATAATCATCAGGTCCTGATAGAAAGTGATCAGTTAAGGAAAGAGGATGATTCTGCAGGGCCTCTGATTGAGTTACAACACTGGGAAGAAATGTCTTCAATGTTCAACTCCATCATAAATCACATCAAAGGCCCAGAGTGCAAGGCAGTGGTAATGGTGCTCCATATCAGCCGTTCTAAGATGATGAAGGTATGGACGCTAGAGCGTTAAACTTCAACAGAGTAATACCTAAAGAAGTTATTGTACAGCATTTACCAGGTTTTTGGAGGATCTGCTTAGACTATGGTTTGATGCGTGTAATGACACAATATGACTAATTGTTTATGTGTAAAATTGCCTTAGCTGTAGTAATTATCACAGATCCAATGTCCACAGTCTAAAGATGATCATTCCAGGTGGATGAAGAATGTAAATTGATCATTGATAACTCTTTTTAAGACATTTTTATCAAGTTAAGATATCACACATTTGTTCTAATTTTATTTCAAAATTAGTTATCTTTGGGTTTTTTGAGTATTTGCAATCTGAAAACATCACTGTACTCTAGTATAGTAAGTTGTGAAGGGCATTTAATGGACAAAAGGATTTCATTTTTTTTAATAAAAAGTACATATTAGAAAACTTAAGTTGATATTCAAGTTGTCTTTTTGAATGATTACATTCAAAATTGAACTTTTTCAACCATTTCCCTATGTAGATGTGGCGGGAGCTGGATGTCAGGATAACCGATCGTGCCAATGAAGCAAAAGACAATGCGAAATTTCTTCACACACTGGAGAAAGTCTGTCGACCTCTTTACAACAGTGACCCGGTATGTATAGTCAATAATTTGATATGATGTCTAAGGAAAGGTTGTATTTGTTCGAATTGAATGATAATCTCTATACTACATAATTTTACACACAGTAAGATGTAGCATAATTCAGGTACAATGTGTGCAAAAATAGCAGATTAGTATTTTAAAAATATCCCAGCATGAAAAAACGTCCAGGAAACATAATACAGGACAAACTAGGTTAATTTAATTTATATGGGTACTGCTGCTGCTGCTTCAAGTTAAAATCTGATGTGTGATTTCAGGTCACCATGATGAAAAGTGTGCAGAACGTCATCAATGCTATTGAAATGATTAACAATGTTTCACTGTACTACAATACCCGTGCAAAGATATCGGCACTGTTCATAAAAGTAAGTGTATTGTGTATGTGTATATATATATATGATATAATTCACTCTCAGAAAAATATATGTTGTGTTGAGAAAATAGAAGGACCCCTTTTACTTTGTGAAACTTTGTAATTGTGTTCCTGAAAAAACTGCCAGGTCACACATCAGATGGTTACAGCCTGCAGGTCATATATTACTGACAATGGCACACATCTAATATGGGACCAGGATGCTAAAGATATCATCAGGAAAATGCAGGTGATGATGACACCTACTTGCAGTATATGGATAACATCTGTGGTATGATTGGTTAGGCTTAAATATAATAATGTAATAATACATATTGACATCAGCATGCAAGTGTTTTCAAATTCACTCATCTTATCTTTGGCAGGACTGTATCTGCTTATATCAGGAGTATCAGTCTTGCATCCAGAAAAAAAAGAAACAAATAGTGGAAACACCTGGAAAGAGGTCCTTTGAGGTTCCAGAGATGCAGGTTTTTTGCAAGTTTGAGCTCTTCTGCCAGCAACTCCAAAAGGTGCAGTCCCACATTACCTTTTTTAATTTAAATCCTACTCTTACCATAAGGCCTTACCAAGTAACAATAAGCATTATCTATTGTAGATCACACAAATATTTACAGTGTTCCAGACGTTCAAATCTCTTGAAAAATCAAATATTGAGGGCATTTCGGTTCTGGCCAGACAATTCCGCACTGTATCCATGAAGCTGAAAAGGACGCAGTATGATATGTTGGCTCCAAGGACAGTTGAATTTGAAAAGGATTTTACTAAGTTTATGGCTGAAGTTGGGCACATTGAGGTATGTATAGTTTCCTTCTGTTTACAATCTATGGTGTAGGTTGCTTCTTTTGGCCCCCTCTCTCTTATATATTAATTATTGTTTCCAATATAGATGGTCATATTAATATTTGTGCTTTCTTTATTTACAGAAGCTGCTGCGGACATTAATGAGTTCATGCTTCTCAACCATCTTCTCATCTCAGCAAGCTCTGTCCTTTTTACAGCGGTCAGTATAATATAGTATAGTAGTATAATATTAAGATTGTACTATAATTATTTAAACTGTGGATGATTTGGCATTATAATCAAAAAATTCTAACACAAGTCTCATAAATTCCTTTATTGGTAGTTTCCAGAGGCTGAACATACCCTGTCTTGACACAGAAATTTCCAAAGTTTTGGGGCTTATTCTTCAGCACTATGCGTCGGAAGTAGAGTTTGTGAAAAAGGTACCCATTTTCATGCTTGAGTAGATACTGAGAATAAAATATTAATTTATTATCAAATGTGGACTTTGATGTTTTTTATGAAATGAACAGATCTACTTTTGTAAATTTTCTTGGCAGCTCTATGACAGACAGAAAGACAACCCCCCATTAGCTAGAAACATGCCTCCTGTGGCTGGAAGAATTGGTTGGGTCAGGCATCTCTACCAGAAAATAGAGGAACCCATCTCATACATAAAAGTAAACTTACGATTCTCCCACCAAAACAACTAAAAATACATTATTATTGTACTGAAATGTTTTAATGTTGACTGTATCTGTTGTCATTAACAGAAACACTCTGACATCTTGTGCAGCCCTGAAGGACGAGATGTGGTTAAAATGTACAATCAAACTGCAGCTGCGTTAGTAGCGTTTGAGTATGTTTACCATAGAGCGTGGGTGGAAGAAGTATCAAATCTAGATCATGGTTGGTTCTTTGGCTCTGACTTAATATGTTGATACAGAGATAGCACACAGTGTCCCTTGTTAGTAATATTAATATATATAGTATTATATTAATTTCAAGTGTTTTCTCCCCCTTTCTGCTTCATAACAGTCCTGAATATTACACTGCTGGTTCGTCACCCAAAGACTGGAAAATTCGTGATCAACTTTGATCCAAAAGTAGCTGAGGTCATTCGGGAGGCTAAGTATCTGTTGAAGATGGGTCTGGAGGTTCCAAAGCAGGCTCTGCAGCTGGTGAAGTTGGAAAGCAAAATATACGCCAATCACCTCCAACTAAAGGTAAATTCTAAACTTTTTAACAGATGGATGGTTACCTTAATATAAAATTACATGTATGCCTTATTTGTTTTTTATAGACCATTTTGGCAGAGTATGAGTCCACATGTGAGAGCATTCCTGCAGACTTCGCCTGCCTGATGGCTTCAAAAATAAAAAATGTAAGCAGTTTGTAAACACAGTACATTTAAATGTAGAACATTTGTCTAAATTATAAAATATCAAAATGGTTAAGAGAAACTCATATCATGTTCTCATAAATGTAAACATAAATAGTTCAACTCATGATATGTGCTTCAAGTCAGTGTAAACAGACAAGTGTTTCTTGCTAAGTTGCTTACCAACAATAATACTTGGGCTTTCTGTGGGAAAAGGTATAAACCGGCAATTATGACTGTTTAAAATGTTTTTATGGCTTTTGTGTCTTAAAGAATTACTATTGCGTAATTTATCAGTGCTTCCAGAGTTGCTATCTTTTGCTATTATGTTTTTGGTAAATTACAAGGTGGAATCTGAGCTTCGCCAGGGGGCAGTGCTGCTCACCTGGTCATCCCTCCTCCTGGACAAGTTCTTACAAATTGTTGACACTGCTTTGTTTGAGCTCAAACATCTTGTAAAGAAGGTATGTGACTGAATAAAAGCACAGAGCAAAATGTTATCTATCTTTCCTTTTCAGATATGGATATTGCTGTTGTGCAATGTGAGAATGACATAACATTGCAATCACCAGTCAGCAATGCTTTGTCACACTTTTACCCTTCAGGGATTCCACGTTTTTATGTACCATTTTTTTTTTTTTCAGGTGCAGGATATCTGTCAGATACACATTGATGATGTCCTTGAAGACATCTCAGAGACTGTGCTGATTGAGCTCCCCGAAAGTCATGCGTGTTCAGTGCAACACCTGATTGACAGCAATGAGGTATGGACTTCACTTTCATTTTTTTTATTGCTATCTTATTTCCATCCTCAAAATTAAGACATGAATCAAAATTGAATTGCTAATGTTCTTCCATTAAATCAAACCTTAAAGCGGCTATGTTCAATATTTTTTATGATTATGTATCAAATGACAATATAAAAACAATTTGGCAATGTGAAAGGGATTCATCACCTTAATCTGCAGCTCCCCTCGGCTTTACGGAGTGTTATACAGAGTTTCAGTGCATTGTTAAGCTGTCCTGCCGCCAGCAACTTAACTGTTTTGGTTCACTCTTACCACTCTCATTGCATTGTTTTGAGCCACAGCAGGCAACTGTTTTCAGCTGAAAAAGCTCTAAAATCCCACGGCATGTAGACACAGTTAGCAACTAGCTTGGGAACATAGTGGAGCATTTAGCAGTTAAAAATCCATATATTTCCCTCAGACAGACACCAAAAACAGAGCTAAGAGAGTAAAGTGAATATTGGACTTACATTCATCGGGTGGCTAGAAAAACAACTCCAAAAGATTGACAATTTTGCTCTGTAACTATGTGTAAATAGGCAACTGTTTGCTAACAAGTTCGCCATATCATTTTAAAAGGTGATGATATATCAATGTTGTGTTCACAACTTGTTTCTGCTGCCCTCAAGTGACCAAAACAAAGCTTTAGTTGTTTTTTATGTGCTTTTTCAGAGAAATTATGAATTAGGTCTGGTTTACCAATCCACTCATTATATATCCTTTGTTTAGAAACGATGTCAGGAGTGGGCGAAGACATTGGACTACAAATGTAGTCATGTCAAAGAAGCAGTGAAAGAGCTGGCTAATGTGTTCAGTGCCATTTATCAATCAGAGGGCATCAGGAAGACTGTCGAGGATCCTGTTTCAGGTGCTCCTAAGTCCCAGTTTCCCAGTTTCTGAATAACAGTCATACAGCACCCAAAATTGAAGTTTGTTATGTATGTATGTGAGTATATTTTTTATTTCTCCCTTTGAACATTGTAGGACGCAAGAGTATGACATTCTCAGAGAGCCAGATGACCCCTAATGAGGATGAGGGAATTAATTTGGAATGTCCCGATAGAGCTAAAGCAATAAAATTTGAGAGGGTATGTTTGCTTACCAACACCAAAACATTGCTCTTTATGTACAATTTACCAACAAATATGTTAATTCTTCAAATAAAAAATTTAATTTCAGGAGTTTAAGAAGCTTTATGAATACTTCAGTGCAAGGATATTGGATGCACTGATCAAAACAACCAAGCTATCTCTGGAGACTCTGAAAAGGAGAATTTGTGGCAATAAGTAAGTATGTCTGTGTTATTCAGTATGTAAAAAAAGGCCAATATCTAACAGAAATGATCTCTCTCTCTCTTACAGATCAACATTAATAAAAGGGGATTTTAGCACTTATCAGGACTCAGAGTCTGAGACTAAGATGGTGCCGCTAATAAAATGTGAAGTCCACCTGACTGTACCCAATGTGGTGAGTTTCTACTACTCATTGGCAACTTTCCACTTCACACTAGTTACCATTTAGGGGAGTTGGATAATCTAGAATTCCTTACCAATCTTGTTAAACAGAAAATTCAGTTTCTCTGTCTGATATTTGTCATCAGGTAATGATTCCCACACTAGTTGAGACCCAACAGGCCATAAATCAACTAACCAACTTGGTGTTGGAAATTAGCAAGGGCATTGCATGGCAACGGGAGTACAGTCACGATGGCACAAAGGACAAAGGTAAGTCATTATCAGCATGCACATAGATGAAAAAACTCTGAGACAAGTTGACAGAAATTACATTTATCCTAAAATATAATGAAAATATGTGGATCTTAAGTAAATAACATTAATCTTCTTAAATTGAAACCAAGTATATGATATTTAAGTTATTCAGTTTTTAATTTGTAAATTTTTTTGTTTTAAGAATAGTCCAAATGTATTATTAAATCTTTTTCTTCTGACTGTCCAGTGTATAATAAAATCAGTTCTCTGACATGGCCAACAGCAATCGAAGTTATGTACAGCCCTTAAAAAAAGCTATTTTTAGTTTGATGTGTGAGCATGATAAATTGTATTAATCATTGATTTTAAATTATCAAGAGCAGTTTTTAATCATTGTCTGTTTCCCTGTTTGTGATGATCTCATAGACAGAGAAAAAGAGAAGTTCTATTACAGAGTTGCTGAACACAAGGACATCAAAAAGGTTGTGCTCTACCTGAAAACAGCTGTTAGAAGCCAAGCAGCTGATGTTCTGATGCAGTTCGACCCTTACAGAGTGATCTGGGACACGGACAGGGACCTCAAAGTCAAGGTTTATTTTCCTGAGAACATAATGTTCTTGTTTTGACTTTTGACAGAAAATATATGTTTTCCTATGTCAATAATAATAATGATGATCAGATGTTTATCTTAACTTTTAAAAGGAATTCATAGACAGCAATCCATCATTGATCCAAATCAAATCTGAAATCCAGCACTACGACTCAGTTGAACAAGACATTGATGAAATCCCACCGATCTTTATTTTGGAGTGTACTGAATTGTCAACAGGTAAGGCCGTAATGTGTCCTAGACAGCAACCAGATTAATTCTAAAATATATTTTTTTTACCCACACTTACTCTACACTACATTTTACAATCTGTGCTGCTGGGTCAAATTCTCCTGGAGAATAGAGAGATAGTTAAGTAAGGGATAATGTACAGCGAGCCAGTCATTGTTGTGAAAGAATCCCCTTTAGGGCGATGAGAGACCCCTCCGCTGTGCATGGGGGTGCAGCATCGCCCTGAAGGGGATTCTTTCACAACAATGACCGGCTAGCTGTACATTATCCCACTTATTACATGGCTACTTGCTGAAGAAATCAATAATTTGACACAAAAACGGTCCGCCAGAATCTGACATCTGAACTGCGCCCATAGCAATGGTCTGCTATACAGAAATTACAGAAGGAGGGAGTTAAAGTTTTAGAATTTTCCCACTATTTCAGTTAGACGCAGCTATATGAGGAACATGATTATCTGTATATGTCATTGCAGTCCATCCAATAATTAGACATTTTACTCAAAACCAAAAATGTTAATTTTGTGGTGGTGCTAGGAGGGGAAAAAGTCACAGAATGTACCCTTTGGGAACCACACACACATTTGTACAGAATTTCATGGCAATCCATCAAATTTTTTGTCAAGATATTTCTGTTTGAACCCAAGTGGTGGACCGACTGACCAACTTTGTCATCTCTGCCACAGAATTTTTTTACCGACAAGAAACCTTGTGACCCAAGAAGCAACATCCTTTTTGTCATAGGAATATTTGATTTTCCAACAAAATATTTTAGTTGGTTATGTCATCACTTGTAGGTTGTGCCTGATTTGAGAACTGTGTGTGTTTAGAGAAGAGGAATGCAAATTCTGCATTGTAATTATGTCGTCTGTACAGAACCATTAAAGAAGTCCTTGACAGTTGAGACCAAAGCCTGGAAGAAACTGTTGTGCAAGTACGTGAAGGAGGAGTACGAGAAGAAAATGATTGACACCAGCATACACACTAACAAATACCTCGTACAACTGTCTCGTCCTGTGGCTGATCTGGAAGATGTGCGTCATGCTATGGGATCCCTGTCTGAGCTGCGGGATGCTGAAATACAAACTGATATGACATTGATTTTCATTGAGGTATGAATAGCACAATCATTTGTTTTTTCAAGGATATGATGTAGCTTAAGTCTAGTCTGTAACTACAATGGTTACATGACCGTACAGACCAAAAATAGAACTGCTTTTAAAAAAATAAACACAAAAGGCTGAAATAGTGAGGGTGTATGGCTATGTACAGGTACTGGTGAGAGAATGAAATATGATCGAGGAAGTAAAAATATCTATTAGTTTTAAGATTTATCAGAGACCAAAACACCGCAAAGCGGTTTATGATCCGAGAAATTATATTACAACTCTGGAAAGCTTTCACAACAGAAATCCTGTTATTGTCTGTCTTGACAAATGCAGGCAAACAGTAGTTTGCTTTATTTGGTCTTTTTGCGAGAGGACCCTTTTTGCTTTTCCGCATTGGGACCCATCTTGTGCCGACCCAGTGGTCTTACTGAAATAAATGCATTCTGCTCAGGTAGCCGACCAAATGGGATCCACAGAAAGAATTTCAGCTTTTTTTTAGGTTTCCAGATGTGGAATATGGACAAATCTTGGTGAAAACTTATTTGTGATTATAGAAAGATAATGTTGAAATGATAGGAGTAAAGTTAAAGGGAATTAGGCATTGTGAAAGACAAGAAATACACCATGATGTGAGTAAATTGCTGGCTGTGCATTATCAGTGAAAGTTATCAGAGACTATTTGTGGAGACTGTGAGTTCCATCACTATCAAATTCATAGTTCACATGCTCTGTCTTAAATTTGTGTGCTCATAAAATTTACAGATTGTCATAGTTGGTTCAGAAATGTTTTTCACTGACGGTCTATTTGAAGTCATACATTATTTTCCTTGATAAGTTAGCCCTGCAGTTGTGATTGATGAAGCTGTCAAATAACCATCTTATGATGATGTTGTATTTTACAGGAAGCGTTTGAAATCTTGACTACATATGAAGCAGAGGTGACTGAAAAAGAAGCAGAAGGGGTGTACAATCTGAGGCATTTCTTCACAGAACTCCAGTCTAAAGCTGTTAGTATTACCATTATATGTGTCCTTTTTTTTGCTTTGGTATTTTACAGTGTGTTCTTCTGTAACTCAGCAGTGATCTTTTTTTTTTCTTTTTATTCCTGACTTTCCCAGACATCAGTGCAAGATGAGCTTGTTCGTAGGCAGCCCAAGTTCAAACAAAACCTTATGGAGTGTGTTGCCATTTTCCAAAATGATGTTAGCACTTTTATGAAACAATATGATACAGTAAGTTATCTGTGAATCTTTAAATCTCATCAGTGTTTGTAAGCTTTCAATCAAATAATTTAAATTAATCAGTTCATGAGCTTATGGTTTTATGGTCTTGTTTTATCAGGAAGGCCCCATGGTTGATGGAATAGCATCCGCAGAAGCCAGCCGCAGGCTCCAGATCTGTCAGGTACCACCGTCAGTTGATTTAATACCATCCACCATACTGTATTGGTTAATGTTAGATGCATGAAAAACATTTAAACGAGCAGAAATGCCATAAACTAAATACAGTATGTGGCACACTAAAAACATTTCAGTTTGAAGTTAAAGGCCATTACACACTGGGGGCATTGTTTTTGTGGGATTAATTCTCACATCAGTATATTTTTTCTAATTGTTTTTTTTTTTTTAATGAGTACCTCTACACAGAACATGAACATGACCTTGCGGAAACAAAATGTAATTTTTCTCAGAACTAGGTTGATTTTTCTGAGCTTTTGCACTGCGAATAAAGGTTTCAACCAATCACGTGGTGTGGAACGGGTTGAGTTGCCTTAAGATTTATTGAAATTGTACAAACTGTGTAAGTTCTCTAGATCCTCCACTTTAATATAGACTTTAATGGTTTAGATCAAGTCACTTAGATGTAAAAAGAAACAACTGTCAAATGTCCTCCAACAAAGTGAGTTGGAGGAAACTACTACCCAATGCCACATCAAATATTCTTAGTTTTCTTTTTTTTTGTGATTTTATGCCTTTAATGATAGTGACAGTTATAGATATGACAGGGAGGGGGAGGGGAGAGGATAACATGCAGCAAAGGGCCACAGGTCGGATTCGAACCCGAATTCCTACCTTGGTACATGGGACACCCGCTCTACCAGGTAGGCTACCTCGGCGCCCCAAATACCTGGAGTCTTTTGTACCGAAAAGTGCTTTATTGTTTACCACCTATCTACTGTAACCAGCCTCCAAGGGCAGCCACTTTGAAAATGTATATATAACTTTATTAGCTTGTCTGATACAGTAGATGACATGTTGTCTTTGCTCTTCATGAGAATAAACTCACAAGACCCGAAAACAAGGAGTTCAATGCAGAAGTATCAGAGGTGACAAGTGAGCAGGGGATTAAAATGCATGTGAATTTGTTTTATAAACCCAAACATTTATCCATATCTACACACATTTGTGGTTGTTTTCTGCTAAATAATATACAAAATAAACCAGCATCTTACTTTTCTGTCATTAGATGCTCTTGAATATTTAATGTCTAATGTAATACTTAATTTTAACCTTTTTCTTTTTCTTGTTTTTTTTTTTACTCAGGCTAGATTCGAAGAACTGTGGAAAAATTTCACCACATATACCTCTGGGGAGCAGCTTCTTGGCTTGCCAGTCACAAAGTATGACTGTTTACATAAGAAAAAGTATGTTGCCACTTTACAAAAGCTTACCCTACATGACCAAAACAATGACAATCATTGGTTATGGTTAATCTTTATGGTATTTAGACTAATAGATCTATGATTTCCTTAGAAAAGAGCTTGACCTGCTACAGAAACTCTATGGCCTATATGATGCAGTGAGGAGTAAGGTTTGCGGATACTATGGTATTCTGTGGACAGATGTGGATATTGACAAGATCAATGCAGAACTTTCGGAATTTGAGAAGAGGTAATCCAAGTATTTATGTAAATTCGCCCCACCCTACTGTTACAATCAATTTATTTTAGTTATTTTTATATGATGGAGAATAACTTCATAGTACATAACAGTACAATCATCTTGCCCAACTTAATACAATATTATTTCTATAATTGCTGCAAAAAGAAGAAAGTATTCAAAGATAGGCAGTGAAAATGAAAACTACAGTTCCTTTGTATATTTTTTTAGACATATACATCAATGATTATCCCCATTTCTAGATGCCGAAAGCTACCCAAAGGACTGAAGGACTGGCAAGCCTTCCAAGACCTGAAGAAGACGATTGAGGATTTCAGTGAGTCATGCCCTCTGCTTGAGTTGATGGCAAACAAGTCTATGATGAAGAGACACTGGAACCACATTGCAGACCTGACTGGGCACCAATTTGAAGTGGAGTCCAGTACCTTTACCCTGCAAAACATCATGGAAGCGCCTCTGTTGAAGTACAAGGATGATATTGAGGTTTGTTTTGCTGGCAGTTTGGATGATGTTGTTGCAACCTGCGCTAATTTCTAATTACAATATTTTATCTTATTATGTTGTCCACCCCTCCTATGCTTGGCTTTTTGCATTTGTAGGATATCTGCAAATCGGCTGTGATGGAGAAGGATATTGAGGCCAAGTTGTCACAAGTGAAAGAACTGTGGTCCAGCCAGCTCCTGAGCTTGATGACATTCAAGGAAAGAGGCGAAGTGATGCTGAAAGGTTCAGACACAGCAGAGATACTCACCAACCTGGAGGATAGTCTGATGGTGCTGGAGTCAATGATGAGCAACAGGTACAACAGAGCACTGACTTGTAATTATCAACAAATAAAATTTCAAAATTTAAAGTGTCAGTAGGCAGAATGTTTTTAGCATCATTGGGAAAATGTCATAATAATCTTTCAGCATATTGTAATTCAAGTGTTCTGAGAGAAAAAAAAACTAGACTTCTGCAACTACTCATGGCTCTGTTTTCAGGCTTTAGAAATTCTAGCCCATGACGGGAGACTTTGGCCAATCACAGGTCATTTCAGAGAGATAGTGTTCCTATTGGCTGTTCATTCAACGGCGGCAGCTGTCAATCACTCGCAAACTGATCAAATATGAATCAATATTCTGTTACTGTAATGCCTATTTCTCGCCTCAAATGTTCTCAGAAACATCTTGCAGTGTACTGTTTAGCTGTAAAATGAGAAAGTTTGCTCCGGCTGGTGGGCAGCGTTTGGTATTTCAGAGACATCGGGCACCAGCTCGGCTCTGATTGGTGTTTTTCCTCCGGTCTGTGAAATCTTGCAGATGCCATTAGGAGCACCGGAGGACACGGAGGCCCATGACTTTTTTTTTTTTTTTTCAGATTACCTGTCTCATGCACTGCTGTGAGCATATAGTTACCGTTTTATAAAAAATAACTTTTTTGAATCATATTTCCTCCAATTCTACCCACTGCTGCTTTAACACCAAGTAAGAAAAATGGATTGAGGCAATAAAAAGAAAAGACTGCTGCTAGACTGATGTGACTATAACTGATGATTCAAAGAGGGAAATAAAGTACTGATGCCAATAAATTTGGTTCTATTTATTCAAGGTATCCTTTCAGACATAGTGCCCATACAGTGTCTTGTGTTGTCTTAAGGAACTTGTGTCATCTGCCTTTTATAGGTACAGTGCCTACTACAAAGCAGAGATCCAGGAATGGCTGTCAAAGCTTTCAACATCATCTGATGTCATTGAACAGTGGGTTATTGTGCAAACCCTGTGGATCTATTTGGAGGCTGTGTTTGTTGGGGGTGATATCGCCAAAGACCTGCCAGAGGTAGAGTTAATCTTTTTTATCTTTATATATCGAAAAATTACAATGTTGAGCTTTTCCCTAGAAAAATACAAAAATACTTAATTTTTGCCCAATGTAGGAAGCAAAGCGTTTTCAGAACATTGACAAGTCCTGGATTACGGTCATGCAGCGAGCCCACAAAGTCCCAAATGTGGTGGAGTGCTGTGCGGGTGATTCAACTCTGGGACAGCTCCTACCAGATCTTCAGAAACAGCTGGAGTTCTGTCAAAAATCTCTCGCAAGGTAAAGCTTTGTAAAGCATTTTTTGTAGTTTAGTACTTTTTGTTAGAAACATCAGTAGGATTAAACATTTTTTTCTAAAAACTCTTCTACATAGTGTGACCTTGTTAGTGCATTGAATGTATTTTAATTTTAGTGATCTCCCCTAGTTTTCCTACAAATTGCTACAGTCAGTATTATGTTAAACAAAACACTGATATATGAGAGATTCAACAGCATAGAAGTGTGGCTCTTTTACAGCCTCATTGCAAAGTAACTGCAAAGTCGTTTTTTCTTCTAATAATAATAATCTTTATTTTTATAGCACCTTTCCAAACACAGTTACAAAGTGCTTTACAATAAAAACAGAACACATTAAAACACAGGGATAACAAAAGGTACTAAAAGCCAATAACTAAACACATAAAAATCCAAAGTGTAAAACAACTAAAATATCATAAAACAGAAATAAAATCACAAAAAAGCATTGTAATTCATTTGCATTTTAATGTTTTACATTCAAGCGTCGTCATCAGACTTTATTATTCTTTTTTTTTTTTCATTTAATTTTGGTTACTCTTCACACTTTGCAAAGGCTTTGCTACAGCTGATGGAGGCGATGTGTAAACTGGAGATGATGTGATCTGACTCAACAGGTACCTTGAGAAAAAGAGGCTCCTCTTTCCACGGTTCTTTTTTGTGTCTGATCCTGCCCTGTTGGAAATCCTCGGACAAGCCAGTGATTCTCACACAATTCAGGTTAGAACATTGATTGTCACTATAAAAAGTTGTTAGTTTGTTTTTAAAAACTATACAGTGTAAAAAAGGAAATAGTACCTCTGCAAAGGAGGTTGTGTTTTTGGTCCCACTTGTAGATCTGGGTGTTAGCAGGGTACCTCAAAAACATATTTCAGTGAAATTTGGAAGAAAATAAGGCAAAGGAAGAGAGGATTAAGATGTAAACCCGGTACAGATATAACTCAGGAAAATTTTAAAGGATTTCATGACCTCATACATTTTATATTCTTGTGAACTGCTGCACTTTTTAAATAAAAAACATCTGGCACATGAATCCTATGATTGTCTTTTCATAGTGACAAAATGTATGCTGATGAATTATGCAACAACAAATAGTAGTCTGTCATATTATCATGTTGATTTCTTGAACTTGTTTGGTAAAAAATGTAGTAAAACTAATTTTAGATAAAATTATTTTTTTTCAGTCACATCTTCTCGGAGTGTTTGACAATGTCAATGAAGTGGAGTTTCATGAAACTAAGTATGACAAGATGTTGGCTGTTATTTCACAAGAGGGAGAGAAACTACCGGTATGTAATGCTATTTGCATTTGCAGAATAGAAAAATAATGTGGAACTGCATGTGTTACTCTTTATGTAAAGCTCTTTGTTGCAACTGGTGTAAATGGAGCAGATTTTAATTGCATCATATAATGTTGGGAATCTCTAACAATACATCAAATAGCATAGTGTGCACACTGCAGAGTGTGTCATCTGTTCTGTTTGTGAAATCTTAATGTATAAAATAACTTGGAAGTGAAGCGTAGGAGAGAAAAATATGGAAAAAAAAGAATTTACCTAAAATTGTACTTGAGTAAATACACTTTGTTGCTTTCCTGTACTCCTCAGAAGTATACTATAATAAGTAAATGTGTGTTTGTGGTTTTAGCTGGACCATCCTGTCATGGCACAGGGACCAGTGGAGAACTGGCTTGGGGAGCTGTTGTTTCAACAGCAGGCTTCATTACACTCTGTTATCAAAGCTGCAGTTCTAGACATCTACGAAGAAGACTTCGAGCTCCTCTCTTTCCTCAACAAGTTCCAAGCGCAGGTCAGAAGACAGCAATGAAAATGTTGAATATGTTGACAGTTGCCATGCTACTAGCATCCTAATACCTTTGTATTAGATATGAGGTCAACACCAGACTTGTACAGGGTATAATTATGATTATTTCTTTCTCCACTGTTCAAGTCTGACACCACAAGCCAAGTGTAACAAGTCAGAATTGTGACAACAACTGACCACAGCTCCGACCTTGTAGATGCTTCCACAACAGAGGATTTATACATTGTAATCTTCCTAGAAAATCCTCAGTACACATTTTAAGAAAGGCTTATTCATATCCTGATCAAACTACTACATGGTGATCACTTGACAACTTAGCATGAGTGTCCAGAATTATGGCCTCATGCCTCAAGAAACATTTATAACGTTAATCATGACTTTATTTTGCTAATTCACTGTTCTCTTCCTGCCTTCATCAGTGACTGAGGCAGGCTAACAAATGATAGTCATGGTCCTTTTTATATTCTTGGATGTACTTTGTGTTAAAACATTGAGTACACATTGAGTCTACGCCTGTCGCATGAAATGTGCTATAAAAATAAAATTAGTTTGACTGAAAAGTTTGTAAAATAACAAAAATGAGTACACTTGTAGTTTTAAGAGATGTAAAGAAAGACTGGTGACATCGGTAGACCTTTAGTTGTTTTTTATTACAGGATGGCACCGCAACTAATGTATGTTAGCTCATACTTTCAGGTCACGTTCATTCATTTCATGAGATGCATCTTTTCTTGCATTGTTTTGCTTTTACTGTTTTAGGTGGGCTTGCTGGGAATCCAGATGCTTTGGACAAGAGATGCAGAAGAGGCACTGCAAAATGCTGAAGATTACAGGGAGGCCATGCCTCTTACCAATAGGAAATTCCTAGATCTACTCAGCATACTCATTAAGCAAACCACCTGTGACCTGAGCAAATTTGACAGAGTCAAATATGAGACACTCGTCACAATCCATGTGCACCAGAGTGACATATTTAATGACCTGGTACGTTCTTTCAAACATCTTACTTGTCATGGATCCTATTATATTATTAACTGTCATTTTCATTAATTATTATTATTATTATTCACGTTCAGATTGATATCCTATTTGTCCTCAGGTAAAAAAGCGTATCAAATCTGTTGGTGATTTTGAATGGCTGAAGCAGAGCAGATTTTACTTCAGGGAAGACATGGACAAAATCCTTGTGTCTATTACCAATGTGGACTTCATTTATCAGAATGAGTTCCTAGGCTGTACCGACCGTCTGGTCATCACCCCTCTGACTGACAGGCAAGAGAAGAGGAATTTTCTTTTGTTACTTTATCATTGAATTAACTTTTCATAGTGTTTAATTTCTAAGTTGAATCGGAGAACTGCTTTTTATCAACAGGTGTTATATCACGCTGGCCCAGGCTCTGGGCATGAGCATGGGAGGAGCCCCTGCAGGGCCAGCCGGCACTGGGAAGACTGAAACCACTA
Source organism: Sebastiscus tertius (assembly GCA_916701665.1). NCBI lineage: Eukaryota > Metazoa > Chordata > Actinopteri > Perciformes > Sebastidae > Sebastiscus > Sebastiscus tertius. The sequence continues at coordinate 3,996 of CAKAOH010002390.1, read as the reverse complement.
AAGACATGGGTCGCTGCCTGGGCAAGTATGTGGTGGTGTTCAACTGCTCGGACCAGATGGATTTCAGAGGACTTGGCAGGATATACAAAGGTATCCCAGGCAATGAAATAATACATCGAGCAGTGTGGTGTACCTTTTCAGGTATCTCATGATGTATTCTTTTTTCAGGCCTTGCACAGTCAGGATCTTGGGGCTGCTTCGATGAGTTCAACAGAATCGACCTGCCAGTGCTTTCTGTTGCTGCTCAGCAGATCTACATTGTTCTGATGGCACGCAAGAAACACAAAACCACTTTCATCTTTACTGATGGAGACTGTGTGGATCTGAATCCAGAGTTCGGCCTATTTATCACTATGGTAAGGACACACAAAAGCACAGGAATCTTATAAGAAACACTAAATGTAAACTAAATAACATGTCGCCATTCTATGTCTAGAACCCTGGGTATGCAGGTCGTCAGGAACTTCCTGAAAACCTGAAAGTGCAATTCAGGACAGTGTCAATGATGGTACCAGACCGGCAGGTGGGTCAAGGCTATCTTTGCTGGAAAGTCATATTTTTCCTTCTGCTCTAGTCTTAACACACGGTCACTTCTCCGCTGTTGTCTTTGGCAGATCATCATTAGAGTCAAACTAGCCAGCTGTGGATTCAATGACAATATCATCTTAGCCCAGAAGTTCTTTGTCCTTTATAAACTGTGTGAAGAACAACTTACAAAACAGGTGAGAAATGTGTGGTCAGTGCTTCAGTACTATTTTTGTATGATTATTAATACTGACACACAGCCTCTATTTGCCAGGTCCACTATGACTTTGGCCTGAGGAACATCCTGTCTGTGTTAAGAACGCTGGGGGCCAATAAAAGAGCAAGACCTAATGACACAGAGTCCAGCACTGTCATGAGAGTGCTGCGTGACATGAATCTTTCTAAACTGGTATGACAGGAACTCAGTGTTGACCACTAGGGAAAATAGAATATATTTTGGAGGTATAGTACTGTGTCAGCAGATTCTGTGTATGTGAATCTTTCTGTATGTTTCAGGTGGATGAGGATGAGCCCCTCTTCCTTAGCCTGATCAATGATCTATTCCCTGGTATCCAGCTGGATGGGAGCACATATGTTGAACTTCAAGCTGCTGTTGCCCATCAAGTTGAGCTTGCTGGTATTGTCAACCACCCACCATGGAATCTCAAGCTGGTTCAGGTACCTCAACGCCTCTTTGTCTGTACGTTTAGCACCTGTTGTGTTTTGTGTGTTATAAAGTTATTGTTTGGATTATACATCACTGACGTGTTACTGTCACTATCAGCTTTATGAGACTTCACTAGTGCGCCATGGCTTGATGACTTTGGGCCCAAGTGGAGCTGGGAAGACCACAGTCATCAACCTGCTCATGCGAGCTATGAGTGAATGTGGAGCCCCACACAGGGAGATGCGCATGAACCCCAAAGCAATCACTGCACCACAGATGTTTGGTCGTCTTGATGCAGCCACCAATGATTGGACTGATGGGATCTTTTCCACTCTGTGGAGGAGGACACTTAAAGCCAAGAAAGGTTTGTAACACAAAGTTTAGTGCTCATTGAAACTAGTATTTCTCAATTTATGTTACAAATTGCCTTTATAAAAAAAATTATTGCACTACCCAAAACACATTGTGTAACAAGGTTCATACAGTTTAGTTGTTTATGATGAAAGCAGCTTCTTTTCACTTTTTGCTTAAGCAGCAGACATGCAGTGATGCATATTTTTTTCTGAGCGCCAGCGTCTTTTTTTCAGTTGTTCCCTATGAGGAGAGAGCGTATGCGGCTGCCTCGAGAATGAGTGCTGCCCCCAGCATCCTTTTTACTTAGCGCTCCACTTTTTTTGTGCGGCTACTCCGAGCACTTCTAGTTGAAAATCTTTGAACTTGAACAAAAAAGCGCGAGTGAAGTCACTGTAGAAAATGGAGGAGAGGCTTGTTCTGGCCGTGTCTGTCTATCCTGAGCTTCATATGTCAGACAGACCCTATCATAACAAAGACCGAAAAGCCCATTTGTGGGAGCAGATCGGCCAGGCGGACACTGAATGTTGCTGGTGAGTGTTGTACTTTTATCGCCGTCACGGATCGTTCTCTTTGCTCTACGGGTGTTGAGCAGTGACAAGCTCTTTCATACAAAGTATGTCAAACAAATAGATAGTAGCCCAAATGGATAATCAAAGCAAGGGGGCTATACTAATTTTTAATAGAATGGTGGTTAGAGTGGTGATATGTTGTCAAAATATTGTTGTCATAGAAACAATTAAAAAGTGTTCGGAGCGCTTTTATGATGAAACGCTCCCCAGCACCCTGCTGGCGCTATTCTGCTAGACAAGACGCTATATGGACACAGGCCCTTACACTTAATAATGTTGGTAATACCACCTGTAAAATGGTCTTTCCTTGAGACAGAACAACAGAAAGAGTGAAATGTGGAAGAGATAGTTTGAGAATTTAAGGATTGAATTGTGATGGCTTTGAAATGTATACACTTCAGGGGAGTTCATATGGATTGTGCTGGATGGCCCTGTGGATGCCATATGGATTGAGAACCTCAACTCTGTGCTGGATGATAACAAAACACTGACCCTGGCTAATGGTGACCGCATCACCATGTCTCCATCCTGCAAGCTGGTGTTTGAGGTGCACAACATGGATAATGCCTCCCCTGCTACTGTGTCCCGGGTGGGAATGGTCATCATTAGCTCCTCCGCTCTCAGCTGGAAACCCATACTCCAGGTACAGTTGTTTTGTTAAGTCATCAAAGGAGAGATTGTTTGTAAAAGAAGCATTGATTCTTTTCTGCAGTGACGTGCTTAGTTAGAACATGGGCTTTGTGTTGTAGGGATGGGCTAACAAGCGCAATGCAAAAGAGGCAGAAAGCATTAAGAATTTATACGACAAGATATTTGAGGACGCTTACGTATATTTGAGGCAGAACCTTAAACCCAAAATGGAGCTTTTGGAATGCAACTACATAATGCAGGTATGTATGCAGAAAAATGCTGACGATGAACAGAAATTAGATGATGCCTATAAACTTGAAATTAAATGAAATCACGAAACATTGAAATTTTTGAATATGATCCACCCTCAGTCTGTGAATCTGCTGGAGGGCCTTATTCCAACCAGGGAGACAGGGGGCTTGGCTGGTAGCGAACACCTTGAACGCCTCTTTGTCTTCTGCCTGATGTGGAGCCTGGGAGCCCTTTTGGAGTTAGAGGATAGAGACAAACTAGAGGAGTACATCAGAGCTCATGACAGTGGCATTGATGTGCCTCAAGTACATCCAGGAGAGACTATGTTTGACTACATGGTCAACCCAAACGGTAGTCATTTTATACATTAAATACCACTACTTTCCTGGCTTTTAAGTGAGTGTTTGAAGGACTGTTTTGTCCTGGGCCTACGACTATATGTATGGTGACTTCTGTTTCAGGTGAATGGTGTCATTGGAATAACCATGTGGGGGAGTATGTCTATCCTACTGATCTTGTGCCAGACTACGCCTCTATTCTTGTGCCAAATGTGGATAACACAAGAACCTCCTTCCTGCTGGAGACTATTGCCAGACAACGAAAGGTGATCTTGTCTCTCTTAAAATAAACAAAGTATTTTTACTTATAAATTGTAATTATTTATTTTGCTTTAAGGTGTGTTGTGAAAGATAAATATTATATTTGTATAGGCTGTACTGCTTATTGGTGAACAAGGGACAGCTAAGACTGTGATGATAAAAGGCTACACAAAAAAATATGATCCTGAGACGAACCTGTCCAAGTCCCTGAACTTCTCATCTGCAACAGAACCCATGATGTTTCAGGTAGGATATTTATCTTGTTCTCTATGCATGGCTTTGTACAGTTCTGAATTGTTTTTTGATTGCGAAAGCATTTTTTTCATTACAGCGAACAGTGGAAAGCTACATTGAAAAAAGAATTGGCAGTACCTATGGACCCCCAGGGGGACGCAAGATG